>CAJPEX010004248.1:0-23001 GCA_905338405.1 Notodromas monacha | reverse complement strand
CATTGTGTTCGTGTGGGAGGAAACCAGTTGGGTATGAGGCTTCTTATTAAGCAAGGGGTTAGAAAGCTGTGAATGTCGACCGACAGTGAGCAATGAGTTTCCGTAAGACGCGGGGAAACGAAAAACACCGCAAAACAAAAATTGGTGAGGTAACGAAGTGACTCCACCACACATCTGTAATATGTGTCGAACATTTTGTGGTTGAGAAATGATCGCATTTCTAATGTTCCGAGGTGAAACATCGACATTTTTCAAGGAGAGCATAGTTTTGCTTCTTGATTTTAGAAATCGTGAAATTGAGAAAAGTCCTGATCAGAAACTCCCTCGGGTTACTGGAATGTATACAGTAATACCCACACCGAAATACGAAATTTTTTGCTGAAAACTAGGAAAATTATCCCAGTTACGAGTTTTATTTTAGTCTTATAGTAAGTTGATATCCAGAACCAATTTAATTTCACGATTAAACCTGATGGAAATTGTGGTTTGTCTTCAAAAAATTCAATTTCGATCAATAATTGCGGTAACCCTTCGGTGTCGTTTCGTGGGGACGTACTGTACTGTGTACAATATCCCTTAAAATCTCCTATTAGGGCATCAACCTGTGGTGTACCATGGATATCCTCCTGATTGTTTATTAGATGTTTATTCAATTGCCGTATGCGTAAAGATCTAAATTTTGTCTAACTGTCTGTCCGTATTCGAGTAACTACACTGCAGTTCGAGTGCCCCCGCCTCTCATGGACTTCGCTATTTTGTGGGAATTTGTAATTCAGGTTGTTGGAAGATCTGAAACTTACAAATGTTTGTTTGTAAAAATGATTTAGTCATATCTAAACAACCGAGATCAGTCTGTTCAGAATAAACCGGAAGACGTTTTAATCTTTTCGCGCACGCCATCTTGCGGCGCCAATGTAATGAGTGAAATCGATACCAGGTCAGCATTGCTGAAATTGAGAAGGGAAATGTCAGATACTTTGGGTTCACCCTTTTTATGTTCGCCTACGTGTAATGTCTCAGAGTCTAGGGGCAGGGGGTGTTCCCCTCCTCGCGAATATCAACAGAACTAGCTTTTGTCCCAGTTCACTCGGGCGTGAGCACGAGTGTCGAGCACGTCTAGCCGAGTGAAACATTGTTGCACGTGTCGACATCTGATGAAGATGTGCGTGGGTTAGGAGTCCGTGTCAATGTACTTCGCTTTTCAGTTTTTGACGTTTGAAATTGAGTAATTTTCGTGTTCTGATAATTGCTGGGGTTGCAACGGTTATACTTGAATGCATCCTAGGTTTTGATCACACGGTTGAGGTACTATTGGTGGAACCGCTACGGCAAAACTTTAATTCCTTGATGGGGGTGGGGTTTCATGTGCGTAGTAAGTCATTTCTGGGAATTCTCCATTTTACTGTGCATTGCTGCTGTTGATCTGAGGAAGTCATTTTTGCGTCAGGGTTACCATGTGCCGCATGAATTGTACTCAGATGTGAATTGGAGACAAAGTCATCAAAAGTCGGAATGCGCGGTGGATACCGTAGTGCTGATGGGAGACACTAGTACATGGTTCAGTAAATTTTTGTGGTGAATATGATCATCTGTTATTCGGGTAATGTACTTCTGTTGCCTGGAGGGTTTCTTTGAAAAGCGGTGAAACCTTATAACTTGAACCTCCCCATTTTGTATTTTCCACAATTCTCAGTTTTACTTCTCTTGGAATCAAAGCATTAGAAGCCTGCCTAGCTCGAAGGCTTCTCCCTCGAACCTCCATGGCTCAAATTTTCTGGAAGCCTTTTTTGCTTATTGACACAGAAATGTAACTCACTGTGCCTTGAATTGAGGTGGGAGACTAATTGAGCAAATGAATCTTTGTTCCTAAGCTCAGCATTGTCAATTCTTGCAAGAAGCAATTTCAAGCCCGGAATATCATCAGTGTTGATTTTCTGTTCATCTTCTTCTCTCCCCTGAACGGAAATGCCCTTTTCTCTTACTGGTAATCTTCCAAACTCGAATTTTTTGCGAGTCCCTTGAAGTTCCACCGCACACCGAACTGGAAAATGTTCTTCCTGAATTATGCGTGTGGTAGGATCTGTTATTCGGATTAGATGTAAGATTTCTATAGCATCCAGAAATTGGCTGACCCTGACTATGAACTTGGCGACAATGACAATGAATTTTAAGGTTGCGAGGGTATTGGGGAATGACTTTCCCCCGTTTCATTGCAAAATATTCGTCGTGAAATCTCTCCTGAGGGAAATTCTGTTCGGTTTCACTGGCGTCGTAATGTATGAGATTGCTTCAGAAGCTTTTGATTCCCGTCAGGAAGCAGGTACAGTACTTATGTTCCAGTCTGCCTACAGAACAGGTTTGCCCAATGTAGTATACCACCGCAGGCGAATTCATCAAAACTCGTTTTCAAGTTTATAAAGGCTTTATAAAACCTCCCTAACTTTGAAAACGTGTTTTGCCGTCTGCCTACAGAATGAGGTGAACTGCGAGATAGTCGAAACGACAAATGAAACCTCCTGTTATGAACCTTCGCAAGTTAACGACTGATGTCGGTCTCTCACTTTAAGGGAACCTGATCATCTGCACTGAGTAAGTTTGGGATATACTTTTTCATGTGACATCTTTCATCGAAAGGTCTGGCTGTCAAACCGGAACGGATTATGACGGAAACCACGCGTCTGCTGATGATACGAAGCTGCAATGGTTGCTTGGTTCGACACGTCTTCCTGGGGTGACGTGGTTGAAGTTCTTGAAAGCGAAGCCAGTAAGAACGAGTTTGCTTCACCTGCACTTGATCCGGACCTGGAAACAGAAACCAGTGAGGAAGGTCAGCTGAGTAAAAGGCCAGTACTGAATACACTAAGAACTGCTGTAGTTGTTGATGAATCTTGGAATTTTATACAGCAGTGTTCCCCGATCAGTGGTACGGGGACTAGTGCCGGTCTATGGAAGATTTTTGCTGGTCTGGGGGAGATTTTCTGCAGCGGAATGAGTTCATCAGAAGTAGCAATGAAGTACTGTATGTTATCGTTTTCTGAAGTGTTGTAAAAATAATGGTATTTGAAATTATCTGATGAGAAAAAAGTTTGCTTTCCTCTGAGTCTGAACACTTCAGCCAAATTTTCATATGCTTGAATGATCAATTTTAGTTTTTTTGATTTCAAAAAGCCTTTCTTTGAGCGCACCTTTCTAAGTTTTTGGAGACTTTTCACTTCATTGCTGCTTCATTGGTTCTCCTTTGAAGTAAAAGCTGAAATTTTTCAAATACCTGTGGTGAGCCTTTGAAGAGAAACTTTTGGGGTCTATGAACATTTTATGAAACTTCGCTGGTCCGCAGATGAATTTTGGGGAATTTGCTGGTCTAGGAGCAATGAAATTAAATTTTGCCTGTCCCTGGTCCCGAAAAAGTTGGGGAAAACTGTTCTACAGTGTATTCAACAACTAGCGTTGCTCATTTTTCATTACCTATGAATATAAGGAATTTCAGTTTGTATCCAATGCAACCTCCATAATCAAATCTGACTGATCTCCTGTCCTTTGGGACCACTTACAGTTGAACCTTGACGAGTTAAACCCTGGTGAGTCAAATAACTGCTTCATTTGGGTCCTTCTCTGAATTCCTTCAGAAACATTGCATTAAAACCATCCTAACTCAAGTCTTTTTTTCTCAATCCTCTGTAAGTAAAATATTTTGAGGCCATTTGGATATTATTGAATAAAACAAATGATAGGATGTATTTTGAAATGAAGGGGAAGAGTAATTGAAAAAATGAACCCCTGCCTCAAAGTTCTGCAAGCTGTCAACTTATTGAAAGGCAAGTTTCCCAAAATATCCTCACCTATAATTTCCCACTTATTTTATATTTTTACTTTTTCTTTCAGCAAAACTGTTTGTTTCCTTGACTCAAAGCCTTCCTAAGTCAATTATTTTCCTGCTCCCTAGAAATTTGACTTTGAGAGGTTCTACTGTAATTTAAATCTCACCTCAAAACTTCCTGGCTCTAAAATTATCTGTTCTACAACTTCCTGCTGTCAGGACGGGTGCAGGAGAAATTCCCGTAGGGGAAAAAATCCCGCGGCCGGGAAATCCCGTGAGGCCGATAATCCCGTAGGCGGAAAAATCTCGGGGGGTCCGAATATCCCATAGGTATGAAAATCCGGTATATAACAAAATTGGGATATTATCTCTCGAGTTTTCCTTCCAACTGCATTTACTCTTCTGTGGCCTTTGGGTGGGAATTTGTTAAGGTTAATGGCTGGTTGAATAAAAAAAAATTGCATGCTCTATCATGTGCTGTACATTGAAATTGATGTTTTATAAGATGAAATAGACTTGTATAACTGCATTTAGACTTATTTGATGATTTAAAAATTATTTACAGACCATCACCATATATGTAGATATCAAGGGAGTTTTTTTAATGTAAAAATTCACGTTTCGAAGGCAAAGTAGAACTAAAAAAAAAAATGAACAGTTCACATACAAAACAAATGCAGGGACAAAGTCTTGATCCAAATGAAGGTTACATTTTTCTCAGGTTTCCTCAGGAGAAAGGTGCTGAGGAAGTGAAGTTGAGGCTCTATTGACAAAGGTAATTCCTAAACGTTGGAAATTCTTGGAAAGAAATCCCTTGCACTTTCCCCACTTCATAATCCACGCTGTTCGCATTCCTCCCAGGCAGTTGGAAAGAAAACTTACAGGTAATATCAGAAATTTGTTGTATACCAAATCTTTTTACCTGGGATTTTTGGACTCCGTCGGACTTTTCGGCCTATGGGATTATTGGCCTCACGGGATTTTTGGGCCGCGGGATTTTTTTCCTCCTACGGGATTTTATCATGGAGCCATCAGGACATGTAAGAAACTAAAAATGATGAACTCTTACAATATTTCTGCTAAAAAACCATTTCAGCTGATGTAAGGTCTTCTCTCCACTCTATGGGGGTTTATAGCAAGTATTTTCTTGGTGGTTGAATTTTGCTGTAGAGAGTCAACCTTTCATTGATGTTCATAATTTACTTGCACATAACCTTTAACGTGTATGGGGTTTGAAATGAGTAGAGGGGTGTGCTGTTCATCTTGAGGTATGTTGCAAAAGTCTTGAGAAAATGGAAGTTTTATGCAGGGTGAAGTACAGATGTACAGTCAAACGCCGTTAAACCGCCACCCTCGGTTCCCACCATAAATTTTTGGAAAACAAGTCTGCCTAATGCTCGAAAGATGGCGTAATCTCCATAGACCGCTATGATTTTTCCGATTCCCATAGGGCTGTCCACCCCTTTTTTCCTCCATAAACTGCCAATGGTATCACAGTTGGTGACTTATGGAACTGAGAATGTTCAACACCCAAGGTCAAACGAAAGTTCAGATGTGAAGTTGTAACAGCCTGTGATCAGAATGAAAACAAATATTTTTCGGAAGTTACATCCTCTGGCAAACAGAAAATACTGTCCTGTTCAACATATTTTTATGTAAAATTTTGCAGAAGTCATCCTGGCAGCTCTGCTCTCAACTCAAAAGATGTGGCACGCATCTTGCAGATTTTTTTTCTATGCCAGAATTGCCAGCAACTCCTCCAATATTCTTGAAATAGACTTGGCATCAATTCAAAGCAATGCCTTCACCAGTTCCAATTGAAAGGCATATTTGCTGATTTCATTTCGAACCACCCTTCCAGTTCTGCTGGGTTTCCTTCGGAAGCTGACGACCATTGATGGTGAAAAGGGCGTTGGAAAACTGCTGTGGTCCAGGATTTCACCAGTGATGGTGGATACGGTGAGGATGACTCATGAAGTTGTGTCGAGGAATCAGAACACGTGGATTTGACTGTCAGGGTATTCGAAAAACTCCTCCAACTAAAGGTATTTACTTATCTTATTTGGTCACACAGCTCACACTTAAACCGGGGTATTCATGAGCCATCCGTATCATTTTTAACATTCATTTTGAGAACGGAAGAGATTCCCGATAATTATTCAAGGCAGTCCGTGTTCGTGGGTGACAGATTCCGGATTGTCCTACATGAATCCGGTTCACAAATGCGGACATGAAGTCAGCCCATCATTTGAGCTTTTGTGCTCTTCTGTGTTACCTTTCATCATATCCTATTACAGTGGGTCCCGGTTTACAAAGCTTGTTTATGTCTCCATGTGAGGAACTACCGTAATGTACGACGCGTTTTCCCTTGGAGATACATACGTAACCAATAATTGAAACAAGCATTTCAAATTATGTTATTCGTTCCAGATGAGAAAAGACTAAGATAAACTCACGAATTTGCCTTTGGTAGTTTCAACGTAGAATGGACAAGATAGAGTTGATCAGTGTTGTTATTGAGGAATCCTGGCAAACTTGTGCGCTCAACTTTCCGAATTTCACCCATTTCAAAAATGAAAAGAGGCAAAGCTTCTGTGTTCATTTCGCATTTTCCTTGATGAGTTTTTTGTAACGAATCAAAAATTAATGCACCTGTCAATTTGGCTTTCTTGCCTGCAGCTGTGCATAGCTTCCAAAAGTGTTCATCAACTAAACATTAGCAGTTGAGAATTCCTTCAAGACCCATCCCACAATACGTCTTCTTCCAGTTGAGGTAGCAAACCTCCCATGAAAAAAATTGAATTTGAATTACTTCACAAGGAATGCCTTATTAGTTCATTTCAACAGAAAAGTATGCCGAAGATCTTTCAAGTGTAGTTTCAATCTGAATCTTTCGTACGCGCTGAATTTTCAAAAACTGCTAGTGCTGTGTCCGTAGCCTCAGGATTGTTCCATGTTTGCTCTTCCCCACTGCCAAAGACGAGGTATTCAATGGCATCAAAAAGCATAACTGCAGCGCAAATCCAGAAAACTGTTCTCCAAGCACTTATTGTTTGCTGGAAAATATCGATGAATGGGTTACTTGACTCAAGTTAGGGATGCTTAACGAATATGCATCACATTATCTTTGGTGATTGACCCAGCAAGCAGTGGTGCTGTCCATGAAGTTACAGAAGCAGCTGTATTTGTTAATCCCGGGAGTGTTCCCGTAATGAAACAGTGCATGACAATTGAGATGATTCTCATGTTTCATTGTTCAGAATACTTCACCTGCAAATTGTGGTGCAAGGTCTAGATGATTGGCCACGTACCCTGAGTAAATACAGCCTTGACAAATTCCTTGACAAATCCCAGCAATGCAAAAGAGAACCACACTCATGGTTCTTGAACAACCAACATAGGCTGCTCCTATGAGACACAGTGCTGATCCTCCTTGTGCTAGGAAGAACACGTTACCATCAATGCCAATATTAAAACATACTCAGACTCTTTTATTTATGAACTACTGAGCTTTCTGCATCCTGTCAGGATGATGAAAAAATATGATCCGGTAAAAAATCCGGTTACAACAAAGCTATTAGAACAAGCAGAAACATCCGCTGCAACGCTGTAGAGGCAGTCTCCCTACAGCGATTTCTAACAGAACAATCTTCTCTGTACTGTCTAAGGAATTGTTATCTGGTTTGTTGGGGTCCTTTCATCATGTTTAGTTGTGGTTCCCTTCAACTTTTTTTCTGACACCTTCATATTTTTTTTCTTGAGTGAGTCCACCTATATTCGTTATACAGTACCATGACTCAAGTAGCGGAGTGACTTCATTGCAGTAACCTTGAAAATAGTTCATTAAGAATGAAATTTGAACAACTGAATTAATTTGCGACAGTACTTAACTATATGTGAATGTGCCGGTATTTACGTTTGATAACCTTCATAAGCACTGTATTATGCTTGCGCTGAATGTTACTCATTGCATTCAATTGATTCCAATCCAAACGAACAACCTTTCTAAGCAGCCTCCAAATGCATATTCCATCTTTAATGATTTTATGATGTTATGGAACAATGGTGAATGAACTCGATTTCGAAGAATTCTTTCTTGTAGTTCGTTTGGTTGGTTCCTGATCAGGATTCTAAATTTTTTCAGTGAAATTGTACTTGTTGGGATGAGACACAATTTATTTTTCATATTAATTTTACTGTGAATGCCATTGAATTTCTTTTGTAAGGCTCACTATAAACTGATGTTATTGGAGGTTTAGGCATCATTGCATTTTAAAATTACTATTTTCTATAAGAGTTGTCATGACTTGAGTTGTCCATATCATAGCTTCACGAATGTTACCGAATGTGTTGGAGATCTTTCTGACTGCTGTGGTTGACAAAATCTTCTTGGACCTGCAATAGTCCATGATTTGAGCATGTATCTGGGTCCATCCAAACAGCAAAACATCAGGAAGTGCAGAGAGGGGTCCGTTCTTTGAAGTACAAGATATATCTTTTTAAACCTTCTGGAATGTTTTGACGGGCCTTGCTGACCTCTTGGATTTCAAAATGAAGGATATTGTTCATGTAAGTTGGCAGCTGAGTTAAGAGCATCCAGTAACCCAGGTTGTGTCCCATGTGAGTCACCAGTAGCGCCCAAAATGGAACTGATGTCAAAATTTGCCTCCATGGCATGGTTAAGATCTAAAGGAAGTCAAGTTCATGATGTCTTTTTCTTGTTAAGGTTTAGAAGTGATGCATAACTGTCTTCTTCTCCTTGCTCAGAGTTGCCAGGATGAACAATTTCTCTTCCGTTGATATGTAAGGTAGATCTAAAGGAAGTCAAGTTCATGATGTCTTTTTCTTGTTAAGGTTTAGAAGTGATGCATAACTGTCTTCTTCTCCTTGCTCAGAGTTGCCAGGATGAACAATTTCTCTTCCGTTGATATGTAAGGATGATTTTCAGGACTGTCTGACACAAGGAAGAAACAAGCTACAAACCATATCACTGTCAGTCCTCCATAGAAATAAAAAATTGACTCTCAACCCCAAGCCCGCATCATGACTCCCCCTTGTGCTAGGGTTAGTATAGTTCCCATGGGTGAGCCTACAAAATGTCATTATAGTGCCAGAGACAATTCAGAACATTTGAAATAACGTTGACTCACCAGCATACACCATGGTAACCATTCTACTTCTTTCCAAGGGTGGTGCCCAGTTTGAAAGGATCACATGCATGGCAGGGAATGTAACACCCTAGTGAGATATGTAGTAAAATTTTCTATCAAGACATGGGTGAGTACACCGTAATGTTGAGAATATACCTCAGCCATGCCAATCAAAACTCTTGGTACCATCACTGCAGTGGACCCAAGCTTCTTGGCAGCCACTGGTGTCAGTAGGGATAACAGCCCAGCCAACAGCATCGGTACGCCGAGGACCAACTTCCCCCCAAAACGTTCTGCAAAATAAGGTAGAATTGTAAATCCCCTGACCTTAGAAAACTAGTCTTCACCCCCACATGTTTTAATTATTTGTAATGTTCAAAGCACAATGCTGTACAACAATTGTATCTTTGAAAAAATCAATGTTTTTCTGGATAGAACAAAACTTCATTTTTGATCTTTATAAATGTATCTGATTGAGCAAATGATGAAGTGCACTTGTACAGTACTTGAAAATTTTTTTCCCAAGAGAAGGGAGTACTGTACATATGCGAGAGGGGGATTTTCTGGCATTAAATGGTGTGGACAGATTTGACCCAAACATTATAGAGTAGTGTTCGGTTGATGTCCGTTTTGTTTTCATGTATGTTTCTTATCTTGGCAACATTTTCAAAAATATAGAGCTATAATTTGGCGTGGTTCATGCATTTCTTGCTAGACTAATTTTACGAGATTGTTTCTGATCAGTCGACATCCTGCAAAACCTGTACTGTTCATACATTTGTGATCTTTATATTTATTTAAGGGATAAATTGTATTTCTGGAAATTTTCCCATGACAGAAAATACATACAATGTACAGAATGTAGTCAATCACCTGCCAACCTGCCTCCCAAAAGCTGGGTTGTGATGTATCCAATGAAAACCGAGCTCAGAATCCAGGACTGGGTGCTTTCATCCCAAGCAAACTTATCAGTCCCCTGTGAGAATAACACCCCACCTCATTCCTTATCCTTGATTCAGGGGAAGCAACAGGCATTTGTTATTGTTAATTACTGCAAGCATTCAAGAATTTAGTACTGTATGGTAAACGTGTCATTTGGATTCTTGAGCAGAATCTATTCAAATTTTTGAAGCATTTAGATCCAGATGGCATTTCTTCTCTTTTAGGGAAAACAAATTCCAAGCTACCGAAAAGGTCTGACTTTTTCTAATGTCAGATCAACCCTCACCTCCGTGTATGCAATGGAAGTCTTCGTTTTTGGTTTTCCACATTCATTACTGAGACCAGGGGTTTTGTTTAGTGGCACTACCTTTTCCACTATGGCCAAGTTAATGTTCACTCTCAAGGCAAAATTGCACACAAATGACCAGAAGCTGACAAATGCCACCAAGTACCTTATCTTTGACCAACTTCTCACATCCTGTGGTGTACTGGTATCNTTTTGGTTTTCCACATTCATCACTGAGACTAAGGGTTTTGTTTAGTGGCACCACCATTTCCACTATGGCCAAGTTAATGTTCACTCTCAAGGCAAAATTGCACACAAATGACCAGAAGCTGACAAATGCCACCAAGTACCTTATCTTTGACCAACTTCTCACATCCTGTGGTGTACTGGTATCTGGAACCCCTTGACAAATGCAAAATGTCTCAAGAGCACAGACTTCCTTTACAATGTCATCTCAAAAAGGTGCTGCATGTGGTGGTCACCTGATGACTGCTGCCACATGCAGCTGAAGACCTGCCATCCTATCTATCTATCCTATCCCATACTTCAGAATATTTTACTTGGAGTGAAATCATCCTGTAGTCAAACCTCTGTAAGTCAAATTTCAAGGGACCAGTAAAAACATTCGACTTGGGCAGGTTTTGAGTTGGGGAAAGATGCATTTTTGTTCGGATAAATTAATTGAAGTAGCAGGAAATTATCTAGTGTTATTGTGGGCCTCAAATTGCTCAAGAGAGTTGACAATTTGCTGAACTTTGAATCAGGGGGTGATTTGCCCAATTCAGACTTCCACTTCCTTTCAAAACACATGAAATTCCTTTTTTCAGTTTCTTTTGTCAAGAAAATGATAGCCAAAAGGCTTCAGAAAATTGTAGTTATGGAGGTTTGAGAGGATAGGGGTTTGAGTTGAAGAAATATTTAATGTGTTGTTACCAAGGGAATTCAGTTGTGAACTTGACCAAAATTCGACTAAGATGGGTTCTAGTTATCAAGGATCAACCGTAATTGAAAAGAACGTTTCCATTATTTTCACCTTCATTTGTGAGCATGGCGGACAACTGGAAAAAATCATAAATCCGACTGCCAGAAAATGCGAATGAAAACCGGTAGAAAGTCCCACTTCTCTTCGTTTCTCAGCGCTTGGGTTAATGTTCAATGGGGGTATGTGTGGATAAGTCCATAGGGATTTCGAACAATCTATCTCCCCCATTTTAATCTGGAGTGTGCATGATAGCTTTTGCTAGAAGGTGAATTTCGAAGCGAAGCTGTGTGATGTTTTGAAGCGTCAGCAAATTGATGGGCGTGAATCGGCTCCGTAAGAATTCGTCCTCGGTCGAATTGGTCCTCGTCCCAGGCTGGGGTAGAAATGGGCCTCGGGACAATTCGTCCTCGCAGGGGGAGGCGGGATGGGATACCCTCCCTCCATATAATAAGGTTATTCCTTGGTGGACAGACTCAACTCGTGTTTTAACACACACAAGTATATTCTTCTCAAACACAGTCACAGTATCAATCAGTCAAAGATTCAATAAAACGTTCAGGTCAGAAGTTCAGACTAGAGTGACGCCGCACTGTCTCGTTCCGCTCCTCCGCGCACGCGTCCCCCTGATCTCCCTCAAGATAACGGGAACCGGACACGCGGTCCGACACGTGGTCCGATACGTGGAGTGCACCTGAGAAGCGCGGTTCTACCTTTCCTCCCTAGATGTCGCGCGTTGGGGTAAGGGATGGCCCTTACTATATGCTGGTCAGTCTTCCTGCAGACCAGGAGGAGTGCGCATATGCCTTGCACAAATTTGAAGTCAGACAATGATTTCAACACCTGTATTTTTTTGTATCTGACAAAGGATGGACAATGGATGCAATGGTATTTTTTTCTATTTTGGTTACATTTTGTAAAACCTATTTAGGTAACCAAAATCTGCCAAGAAATTTATTTTATGCATAATTCACACAAGGAATTTGGCAAACATCCACAATCCAGGAAATTTCATGGGGTTTTTGAAGTACAGTAGCTGATCGCGAATTTTGAAATATTGTTGGTTAGATTGGGTCTTGCCCACTGTCTCTGAGTGGCGCCAAGGAAGATCAAGAATAAATGCATTTACGGTAAGATGAAACCCAATAAGAAGTCCAATGTACAGAGATTGTATGAGGATTGATGCAACCTGGGAAATGTGATAATACAAATAAATCTTGACGCAGCCCATGATGTTTCGTAAAATGCCGTATAATGAAATATTACATTTCAATCGCAAGGGTGAAGTGAAAGGGTATTCAAATTACTCCAACAAGAAAGCAGGTTTTTTAAATTTCTACATCAAATTTAATTAAATTGTCAGCAACTTTTTTGCTGATATGCAAGAAAATATTGTTTGAAATCAGACAATGCAAAAACAAAGTTCACTCAATATAGGAAGGAAAATCAGTTAACTGCTATGAAGAGCCATGCCTAAATGGAATTGGAAAAAACTTTTTTCTAATTCCATGCCTTTATGGAATATTGGTAGTTTGCACTCATGTGTTTTAGGAAGATTTGCTGCTGAAAGATATGTGATGTGCATTTGGCCATTACTAAATGATACAACACAGGGGAAAAATAAATGAAATATGAAATTTATTCATGTCACCGTAAATACATTTATTTTTGATCTTCCTTGGCGCCACTCAGAGACAGTGAGCAAGACCCAATCTAACGAACAATATTTCAAAATTTGCCATCAGCTACTGTACTTCAAAAACCCCATGAAATTTCCTGGATTGTGGATGTTTGCCAAATTCCTTGTGTGAACTATGCATAAAATAAATTTCTTGGCAGATTTTGGTTATCTATAATAGGTTTTACAAAATGTAACCGAAATAGAAATAAATACAATTGCATCCATTGTTCATCCTTTGTCAGATACAAAAAAATACAGGTGTTGAAGTCATTGTCTGATTTCAAATTCGTGCAAGGCATATGCGCACTCCTCCTGGTCTGCAGGAAGACTGACCAGAATATGGAGGGAGGGTATCCCATCCCGCCTCACCCCCGCGAGTAGCCCCGCCTCCCCCCGCGAGGACGAATTGTCCCCAGGCCCATTTCTACCCAGTCCCCAGGACGAAATCTACCAAGGACGATTTCTTCGAGGACGAATTCTACCGGAGCGGCGTGAATCATATGAGAAGAGTTGACCGTACTTCGAAGAATTACCGTGTATGACGTACGGCACTCGAGTACTACACGCACTTTTTTGCACCAAAAAATCGACATAAGATATGGGTTGCGCGTCATGGACGGAAACACAATTTTCGAAAAAGTAGAAGTAGTTGGTTGGGCACCCCACGCGATCGGTACCCAACCAAAAGCCCCCATAGTTCAAAAGCCGGAGACGATGTTATAAAACCGAGAGACAATGTTACAATTTTGTAATACTCATCGGGACTTGCGTACCTACGGGATATTTGGACCCTGCGAGATTTTTGGACCTACGGGATTTTTGGCTGCGCGGGATTTTTTCTCGTACGGGATGTCATCATGGAGCCAGGTGCAGGAGAAAATCCGGTAGGAGAAAAAATCCCGGCCCGAAAATCCCCTTGGCCGATAATCCCGTAGGCCGAAAAATCTCGCAGGGTCCGAAAATTCCGTTGGTACGACAATCAGGTATATTACGAAATTATGATATCTCTTGAGTTTTCCTTCCAACTGCGTTTACTCTTCTGTGGCCTTTGAGTGGGAATCTTGTCAAGTTTAATGGCTAGGTGAATTAAAAAAAATTGCATTCTCTTATCATGTGCTGTACATTGAAATTGAAATTTGACGAGATAAAATATACTTATATAACTGCATTTAGACTTACTTGATGATTTAGAAATTATTTACAGACCATCACCATATATGTAGATATCAAAGGAGGTTTTTTTTCATGTAAGAATTGGTGTTCTGAGGGCAAAGTAGAACTGATAACAGTTCACGTATAAAACAAATGCAGGGAAGAAGTCTTGATCCAAATGAAGGTTACATTTTTCTCAGGTTTCCTCAGGAGAACGGGATTTCATCATGGAGCCATTTTTGGATGTTCTGTATCCGAAGTTTCACCAGCAGGATTATTGTAATGAGCTATTTTTTCTTCCGAGACTTGCGGGTTGTCCTTCACGTTTTTGCCTGGAATTTGTCTGGAACCCAGGGCTGTCTCTTTCCCAGGCTCACAACTTCTCGAATTGCAGAGGCCCCGAAGATTAGGAGGAATCTCCGTGGGATTTTCGCTAAAGCCTGTCTCGTCTACAATTATCTTTAGCAATCAACTGTCATGAATGATGTGAACTAATTATTCTTACTTGAATTACATATACCCTAGCCTGTAACGTAAATATTACAAAACCGTAATATAAGTTCGCCACCTCATTTAATCAGGGCTGAAATTACGTATTATCAAAGCGCCTTAATTATGACTAATTTGGCATACTATCCGAAGTTGAAGGAATCCAACCGAAGGGCAAACTAACCTATGAAAACACCCCACCTTGGTCGTAAATTTTACGTAACTAATACACTGTCCTGGGTAGTACTTGGCCAACCTAACTTTCATACACATAAGTGAATATTGACTCATTTGACTGACTGCTTGTATGAAAATCTTTGAATGATCGATTGTTCCTTTTCAGAGCATTGTGGCGACGCGTCTTCTTGAGCGAGGGATTGTCGGCATTCCAATCTGTGAGGGACGCGAATTAGTCAAGCTCAATGGAGGTGTTCTTGGTTTTTTTTTCACTCCTCCAGCGAAATGAAAGTCGGCGCCGTCTGTTCTTTAATCTTCCCTTGTTTGGGTCTTAGCGGATTTGTGTGTTGAGCTTGTTGCGATTTGCGAATGAGGTATTTGTCTCACTTAACGAATAACGACATCTATGAATCTACGTACGAAGCGGTATGTTCGTTGAATGCTACAGTACTCGGAAACTGGAATCCCGGTGCGACTGGTATAAAAGACCAGGGATGCGAGTGACGATCGGCACTTCGTTTTGAGACTCGGGCGGAATGCGAGGTTGACGTGTGCTGTGCTAACCGTTGTTTGGTGGGATTATTGGATTTATTTTATTCAATGTGAGGAGTGGAGGTATATCTTATTCCTTTCTTCACTGTTGAGTTTTCGTTTTGGTAATGCTGGGGCTTGTGCAGTTGAATGACTTCGTCTCGTTGGTTCGTTCTCAGATCTCTTACGGTTGAAGAAAAAAAAAAGAATCGCAGCCTTTGGGCTCGGGTGCTACGTGAAGAAGCAGCGGAATTTATGCGCGTCTTTTAAATCATCTTAGAAACCATCTCCGAGTTTTGCTGATTTGCTGATTCATCATGTCCGGTTTTCGATTCGACCGTAAGCCTGAGATTATATTGTGTTCCGTATATGTTCCCTTATAACGATCTCTGAACTCTGTAGGAGGTGACGGTGGTCCGCCCAGGAGGGACAGGGATAGAAGCCCGAACGACAGGCGTGGTGGAGGTAAATATTGCATTGGTTTTTATAAGTTTCGCTTGGAGAAAGGTTTCAGCATCCAAGCGTATTAGTTGAGACGTTGAGGAGCCGAATGAACAGTGAATCCATTTCCGTAACATGCAGAATTTGTTTTCGGCACGCTTTACATCCTGCTCAGATTTTCGCGGAAATCACTAAGTAGGAAATTTATCGATTGGTGGACGGTAGGATTTCTGCTCGTAAATGTAAAATGTCTCGTGGAATGCGAGCGAAAATTGATTTCCGAATTGCTTGGAGCCGCGGTTGCATTGAATACTTCCGTCCGTGTGTTGCTACGATGGTTTGGGGCTTCCGACATTCGTACGCTTCTCCGTAAGGCTGAAGAAACTTTTTCGGAAGCAATGTTGTTCTCTCTCTGTGACATATGTTTTCTCCAATCTTCTTTTCAGATAGAGGAGGCGGCAGATCTGGAAGACCAGGTGAGTTTTGTCGATCTGCGAACCAATTTCGTATGAACCAATGCCGTGCAGATATTGAATGACTTGAATCACATTGGGTTCCAACTCGTAAATATAAATGACGAAACCAAAAGGATCTCTAGAAGTATAGCGAGATATATTTATTTTTCATATTATCTAAAACCCTCTATTATTTTTGTCTGGCTGAGGAATGACTTATCACTGGTGTCCGTATTTTTCTGTTACATCATTGATAACTCTCCATTGATGTCTCGTCGAGGTTTTATTCATTTCTCGCGGATCCCCTCAAGAACCTATTCGAAAGTTGGCCGTCAGTTTGACCTTCAAGATTAAGGACAAAAGATGTACAGTACAGAATTCTAGATTAGTCGGGATTGTTTTATAGTATCCTTAATCCGGTGATCTTTTTGTAAGTGCTGCATGCAAATATGAATTGTTCGCGAATTTATCCGTTCTCCTTATGAATAGATGATCGATGGGGGCAGGATAGAGGCTCCTCCTCGTCCGCACCGAGGTTTGATCGTGCAGATGACCGCCGTGGAGGCGGCGGTTATTCTAGTCGTGGTGGACAAGATTCTTACCGCGATCGCTCCAACGACCGAGGTTACGATGATAGGCGCCGCGGTCACGATGATCGCCGATCCGGATATGATGATCGTCGGGGTGGAGGAGGTTATGATAGAGGCGGGCGAGGGGGGTATGATCGTGGTGGACGAGGGGGATTTGATCGTGGAGGCCGCGGTGGCTTCAGAGGAGGACGGGGGGGAGGGGGAGGTGGTGGACCTGCTTTCACGAATGATGCTGCTGTAGATCTGATGGATCAGGCGTCGTCGGATCATGATGCGATGGAAGGTACGTGCATTTTATTTTCGTATTGTGATCAACGATACCCACTGTATTGCTGAATTTCCTCCCATGAATTACCGCAAACAGCATGCTGCTAATCTATCGGAAAACTGCCACAGGTAGACAGCGAAAGCTCGTGGGATCTGATAAAATATGTTGTAGAGAACTCCCATAACTTGGATAGAGAACCCAATGGTACAGCAGCAAAAATAAATCGTAGATAGTCCACCTTGAATGTGTCGATTGTCAAAATTACAAGCGGATAGACTGTCGGAGTTCTCACGAAACATGGGATTTAATATTTCAAGGTGAAAAGTTTACGTTTGGTGACCAAAAGCTGAATAACCTGAACATCCGATAACCGGAAAACCGAAGTGCTGATGCCACTTGTCATTTTCATTCTCCGGCAATTCAATCACTCGCGAATACTCAACTTTCAAGACTACTGAAATTTAATTTTTCGATTTCAAGTTTGATTACGGCTATTGTTTAAAAAGAATGGGAAAGATCGAAAACGGGATAAACTCGAGTTCTGAGTTGTAATCCGTTTGGAAAATTTCATCTCCTTGTCCTGGTTGCGAAGAATGGGTATACCGCAAAATAACTTGAAATCCATACCTTGATATTTTCAAACTTGCAGTAGTGTGCTGTTCCAGTTCTTTCATCGTATATTTGATTTTTTTCCGTGACAGGGTCTGCAGGAAAACGCTTTAAAGTCGTGACGAATGCGTCACGGATGAAGATCCGATCGAAGTTCCTGATACACATGTATCACGTTGATTTCGATGAATCCGTTGAAGATCGGAGGACGATGATATGGTTGGTGAATCAGTCCAGGGAAATACATAACGGAGTTTTTATCCCTGACCATTCGCTGTACTCCACGAAAGACTTCGTTGATCCAGTCACAAAGGTAAATATTTTATTTTTCTACAAGCACGGATGTTTCATAACTTCGTTCATGTCATTCGCTCGGTTTGATCTGAGCTCAAATTGCTGAAATTTTAGAAGCGCTATTTCGTAGATATGCAGGACTGTAAATGTGTTACCCGTACAGATATTGTCTTTCAATTGTCTTCCCTCTTCTTTTTTCTGTGCGGTTCAAGATTTGTTGAAGGCATCAAACGCTGAGAGGGAATTTGTAACTCGTTCGAATGCTCTTCAGATTGCGGTAATGTTACCGTACTTCAATAATTCCTGGAGTGTATGAAACTTTTTCTATTTTTTTTTATCGCCGATATTCATTTTAACGTGAGATTATTCCACAAGTGAGGAAGACTTCCGCCAACGTTTTGCTTTCCACTGGTGATCGAACAAAAGCCTACCGAACACATCTGCCTAATCGAACTAGATTTTTCTCGCGTACGTTGCTGAGAAATGGGCTATTTTCCTGTGGGTTAGCGCCGATGAGGGATATTCGGCTATCGCATTTTGGGGTTATGTTTTCAAATCTGTTATTACAGAAACTAGAAATACCTCTGAGCAGGCGCTCACGAGAAGGTGCTATTCCAGTGACGGTGAAGTACCGCTGGACCAAAACCGTGGATGATACGGATCCATCGTTCGTCAACTTCGCGAACAACATTTTGCGGAAGTCACTGCATGCTTTGGAGATGACGATGATCAAACGATCCTACTATGACCTGGGTGCCGCCCAGTACATTCCCGAGTTCAACATCAACCGGGTCCCGTCTTTAAAGACTTCGAGGTGGAATTTATCTCGATGTTGAAATCAGGGAGCGGTCTATGAGGAGGGATACCGTCCTAGACGCCATGAAAGCAACATACAAGAGACTCCAGGTGAGACTCCGAGAATTCTTACAGCGAGTAATGCAAATTTGATCCGATGTCGATTGTTTTCTTACAGAATTCTGGTTATGAGTGTTTGAAATATTCTACCTCTTTTTATTTGCAGCGAGCCAACAAAGTGGGAGAATTTATAGATACTGTCAGAGCGGAATTGGTGAACAAAGTGGTTTTCCTAAGGTATAGCGGCCGAACTTTCAAACTTTGTGACGTGACGGATAAAACCGTCAATTCCACTTACAAAGAAGGATCTGACGAGACTGTCTTGGAATACTTCGAGCGAGTGAGTGAAGTTATGTCCTGTAATTTACGGATGTGACCTACTCCGCAGATGGGCTGGCTGATCAGGGGTCTTGATGTTGAATGCCACCACGTATTAATTATTGCCGGACTCGGTCCAATATCCATCGTGGAGAAAGCAACGTTGAATCAATTTGGATCTTCTAATGTCTCTTTAACACTGGTACACCCGGATCCGCATTTTCAGTTTTTTGCCCAAGATAAAAAGTAAAGAACTGTACAACCCGTTCGCCGTGTTATGGTTCCTCAGATTCATGAATGGTTTGTGGAGGTTCTAGAAGTTAACTGTTGATGCATTTTATTCTTCAAATGTATTCCACGATGTAAAACTCAGTTTTGTTGGAAGATCTTCGGCTGCATGTTTAGGTCACATCTTATACAACTAAAACTTCCAATCCGGTATTTCTGGGAACTCATCTTTCAAGATGAAGCATTGATTGATCGTGATTTAACCAACGAGCAAAGCTAATTTTGAAATGTATCCGTGCCTAGTACTCGCCTTTGTGAACTATGGGCTTACTTTCGCATTTTTGTATTCCGTCAGAATTACGCAAACGACAGGTTCGCGAAAATTACTGATCTGCACCAGCGCTTGGTCAAGGCGGTTAGCACTGAAAAGGATTTGCGACGTAAGATGAATCCGAACATGAAAGACGCCCCGCGCAAAGAGATGACTTTAGTTCCCGAAATGTGCTACTTCACTTCGCTTGATGAAACGATGAAGTATGTCGGAAAATGAAATTTTGGCCTGATCCGTTCTAGAAACGTAATGCAATTTTCCAGTGTTACGGATCAGCAGCGCCGAAATATGGCGACGAAATTCCGCAAGAATCCCGACACTCGTGTCAAAGACGTTCAGCGTTTCTTGGATCGCATCAAGGCTCACGAGAAGGTGAGAGTCGTCTTTTCATCTTGCGCTCTTTTAAATTTGTTTGGGAATGATTGGTACAGTACTCAAATTTTTTGATGGTTGAATCACTTGAATGTGAGGACTGTATTGTCATTGAAATACAGTACTCACATCTAGGGTCTAAGTTGATTTACTGTTGATGTTTTCGGATGAGACCCGTTGTTGGCTTGGATGCGAATGCAAGCTTCGAGCAATTCGCTGATTTTCCGTACGTTTATTTAATGCTGCCCTTCTGTGTCAGTTTTGATGTCTCATATTCTGTATATTTTGTAGTTAGCTCAGAATCTGAGCTTCTCGATATAAGCGTAGTTACCTCTTTGCGTAAGTGATGTTCAAGATGCTTCTTTCCAGCTCTTTGAAACCTTCGGTATTTGTAACTTCTTGTATTTCAATTCTGTTAAGTATATTACAGTACAGTATATTATCTGATTTTATGGTATACTGTACGAACTAACCCTCAATGAAAAAAAATTCAATCAATTCGCAGATAAACGAAGAGATAACCACGAGATGGGGGTTTGAAATTTCCCCGGATGTCGCTGAAGTTGAAGCTCGTGAGCTTCCGATGGTTGGACTGTCCATGAGCAGCAGAACCATTAATATTCAAAATTCAAGCTTCCAGAATTGTCTTCGCCGTGAGTCCCTGCAATTGTTATTGTGATTGTCAATGTGTTTGTATTGGTGAAATTGATCGTTTCCGCAGAGTCCAGGGCTGAGATTGCGGTGAGTTTGAAGGAGTGGGTTGTAGTAGCCACGGATCGATATACCAGGGTGGACGACCCGGTGAGGAGCTTGACAAACTTGATGCGTGAACTTGGTATGGACGTCGGGAAGCACACTATGTAAGTTCAAAAGTATCCATTTTTCTTCTGCAGAAGATTCTACCGAAGGCTAATTTTTGTTATTCCTTCCTTGTTGTAATGCATTAATCTTAATTTTCTTCAGGGAAAGGACGAGAGGCGATGCGGCTCACGCCTTCTCATCCACTTTGCAAAAAGTTGTTCAAACGAGGCCACAATTTGTCTTGATATTCGTTCCAAGTGCGGACGAGGCCCGCTATCAAGCCGTTAAACGTTGTCTCATGGTGGACAACGGAGGTTAGTACGCTTTTCCTTCCCGTTCGTTTTGTTGTGCAACTTTGATATCAGCAATCCTTGAACATCTACTTCCCTGTGACTGCTGACGGTGTTCATTACACGCACCAGAGGTGAACCAAATTAGCAGTAGAGAAGTACGCTGAAGCTTCTCGCGTGTCTCATTTTTGAACCCAATTTTTGGAGAAGCAGCATGTGTGGTTATCTCCACTTTTTGGAATTTTCGGTACATTGTTGAAACGATTCGCGATTTCATGATTTCTCCATCGTTGCAGTGCCAAATCAAGTGGTCCAAGAAAGTACCGTTGGTAAGGGGTTGAGTGCGCTCACGAAAGTAGCGCATCAGATCAATTGCAAGTTGGGTGGAGCCCCATGGAAACTCGTGACGAGCGAAAGTGGTACGCTGGTCATCGGCTTCGACGTGTACAAGGAGAAGCGCGCTCAGACGTCAGTGAGTGCTTTGGTGGCGGCGCTCGACAAGGACTTCCTGAAGTTCACTTCGGATTCTCGTGTTACCGAAACGAGGACGAGCGATAGAATCTCGCCTCATTTGTCGCAATGTTTCGAACGTGAGCATATTCCCAAATACCATTTCTAGATTTTTTTATGATAAAGTTTCCTTTTTGGGACGCTTTGCAACGAGGTGTGATGAAGCGACTCACTCAATGTAATCAAGTATTGCATTATGCGTTGGATGGGGCTAAAATATCTTAACCCTAAGTCACGTTGAATTTGCCGTCGATGAAAATTTTTCATCGGGCTGTGGCAATAAAAAGTCAAGCCTAGACAAGTCGCCACATTTATTTCTGGCCATTTAGATGTTGAAGGAATCAAGTTCGATAAAAGGCAGAATTCCCCGTCTGAAAAGAATCGAAACAACCCACGATGTCGTAACTTTTATCTATCTACTATATCCGAGAAGTAAATGATGCCTTTTCAATGCGAAACCGCTCATGGAAACTTGAACCTTGTCGGCGGATTATCGAAGACGACATTGACAGCGGGGTATTTGTGTCGATAGTTTTGGCGGATGGCGTTTTGAAAGGGTTTCCCGAGGCGGCTTTTCAAAAGTTCAATGGGTTTTGACGGCTCATTCATTAATCTCTTTCTTAAATGCTTTCCTAACTTAGTGGCGACGATAATTTTCAAAGCGTTACATACTTACATTTATGATTTTGCCCGTGCTGTAGCTCAAGGTTCCAATTTTTGTTGCCTTGACAGTAATACAAATGCCTTTGGTATTCGATTTGCAGATGTTATGAAGAGATACCGGGAAGCCAACAAATCTTACCCGAAACGCGTTGTGGTTTTTCGGGGAGGCGTTTCTTTCGGAGATTACGACGCTCTACGAGCAAGTGAAATCGATTCGATCAAAAATACCTTCAATGGACAAGTAAGATCTGGATCCCATCCGGATTGAAAAATGAATGATGAACTCTGAATCAACAGTTTCTCCAGTGAATATTTTCAGTATGAATAGTGTACGATGTATTTAAAATCAGTAACTTTTCTGAAGAGTTGTGCTGTACTACGCCAATTTTGCTGAATTAGCGTAGATAAACTGAGAAAAATTTTGGAAATTTCCATGATTTGAAACTGAATAAGTACGTAAGAATTTCGTTTCTTGTACTGGATCCGAAAAATGACGAGACTTCGAACACCGTTTCATGTTTCAATATTTCTGTTACTTTGAAGAATTAGAGTAAAGTATGTATCTGGCTCTGATAATGTATTCACCTATTGGTCCTTATGGTCGCGACTCGGGGATGGTGTCATGAAGAGCGCTATTACTTGAACGATTGAATTAGCGAACACATTCGGATGCACGAAAATACGAAATTCAACATTAGAACAGGACTGTCGACCAGAACATTTTTGGGTCGTGATGCCTGTTCGTTGAATTTGAAATGTTTGGTATCGATTT
>CAJPEX010004247.1:7708-23001 GCA_905338405.1 Notodromas monacha | reverse complement strand
TCGCAGGCAAGTGACCCGTCAGTGACACGAGCCCCCACTTGACGGATGCGATTTTCCCCCCTCATCCCTGAATATGAAGCAAAATCGCGGCGTGGGAAGTGGGGTTTTTCATACTACTGCTGTACACCACGTTTTGCTGGTTCAGCAAGAAAATCGACAGGATTCTGCATATTTGGGATGAAACTGGAAATAAGATTAGAAAGTAGACTGAAAAGTCAGCGTTCTTATCTTTACGTGAAATATTTTAAATGGTCAAGTAATATGATCGAGAGATTGGCGAGAATTTTCACGCTGGCTTCAAGATGAACGGAATGCACAAACATTTCTATAACAGACCTGAAGTACTTGAGAAATGCGAAGCCAATACGAAATTTCGTAAATTTTTGAAAATTCAGCGCTGAAAGCGTAAACGATCTTCAGAAATACACACACAATTCAGAAAACGAAGAATACTGTACAGTATTTATTTATCCCAAGTAATTGAAATATGAGATGCAGATGGAAGCATACTGAAAGATTCAAGATTCAGAGTCTCTCAAAAAATCCAACGACGTCTTCAACAATAACCGCAATCCATTTCATGCCAAGAAAAATATTTTTTTATTCGGATCTTGCTGTCAAGTCTTCTATGGACATTGCCACTTAGAAAATTTTCCATTCTCCAATAGAGCATGGAAATTCATTAAAGTGCAATTTACTCACAGTGTTCCTTATTTTTTTTTTTTACCCATGCTGAGCATCAATTGGAGCGATGATATGGAAATAATGAATCGATATTCCTTAAAAATAACGTCTATCCACATTCATCCAAACGCAGTACATTAATAATACCTGACAAAACGTATGAACAATCTCCCGAAAAACAGTTCGTTTTTTCATCTCACGCATTGCGCTGAAATCTCAGGGCTTTGGGAATCTGAAATTCTGCTCTTTCAGACTACTCTGACGATAAACTCTCTGTGTATAAAAAAGTCGAGTGATGAGAATAAAAAGAACAGTACCTTATCGCTCAATAAAAATATCCTGAAAAAACAAATAAGCCGACCCAAGCCCCAGCTCTTCTACTGCGCTAACAACGGTAACCTTTGCACGGGACTTCACTGCACCCAGCAGTCGAACCGAAGACCGCTGTGCCCGGGCGCTGCTGGTTTGGTAACAACGGGGGGGTTTTTCCCTGATGACGGGGATTCCCTGGGTTCCCCGCCCTCGGCGAAACCCCAGCCCAAACTTGGGAAAACTGTGTCGCGTCGATTACTGCGACCCTGTTCCCCGGTACAGTACGCGAATCCAGGTTCATGCAGAGGACAGAAGACAACGAAATGGCTGAGTTTTTTTTTTTTGGGACGACGATTCAGCTTCAAATAGGATTTTTCAGAAATCAATTCTGAAACAACAGTCGAGTTTGCTTTGAGTTCCAAAAACATCAAGCAATTTCTTGAAGTTTCAAAAAAATATAATGCAATAATTGAGGTTATTGAACAAAAATTCTGGATCCTGAAGTTTTGGAACCCCCTAAAATAATGAACTCATTCAGTCTAACATATATTTTCAAAAGCGGGTCATCAATAATTCGTGGTGGAATTCCTGCCTCACGTAATCAAAAGGCAATTCAGAGATTTCTGCAAATGGACGTCCTTTTTTCGATAACATTTTTTTTTACAGAACCTTATTGGAAGAAGATCGAAGTCAATTCCAAAATTAAACACTTGAACAGAAATCTCCGAAACTCGAAGTTCCCGCAATTGTTTTTTTTCGTTCCAAACAAATCCCAGATCCTTGATTTTGGAAAACCCCAACAAGTAATTAATCACGTCTGAAAAAAAAAATTTTCGAAAGAGTATAGTCAATAAATCGTGGTTTATTTTACGCATCAGCCAATAAAATGGGAATTGGTAATTTTTACACGCGACGTCCATTCTTTGTCTTAGCTGGATAAATAAAAATACCTGTATTACAAACCTCGTATAAGGAAATTTAAGTCAGTTCCACAAAAAAAAAAAAATTGCAGAAATATATTTTCAAACAATAATCTCCTTAACCAGGGAGTTAAACCTCCAGAAATATTTTCTAGCACGTCTCACAAAAATTCCGAAAGTGCGTAAACGTGGTTGAATTTATATCTCAATTACGCCATCAGAGGGAAATTTTTGATTTTTTCTTTTTTACAGTGGAACGTGAACTTCGTATTTTTTTGATATACTCTAGAAGAAAATTTAGAAACTTCGGAAGGAAATCGAAGTCACGTCGATATTTTGCAACCGAAAAACCCATTAGATTTCCCAACCAGACCGCGTCACTTAATCGATCATTCAAGCACCATCTAAACCCAATTAATATTCTCCTTTCCCTAAAATTTATTCACCAATCCTTAATCCCGACGAGAAAGCCCCGAAACGGATATTTACTCCTAAAAATGCAAATCTTCCTGAAGTGCCTATATAGTATACAGTATATGCGTCGGATCCTCGGGATTCACTTTTCTCCTCTCCCTCAAACTATATACCAAAGGCAGTTTCGCAATAGCGAACGATTTGTTTTTCCGTCAAAAGTGAGTGATTGTTGTCCGGCAAACGTAATACATCAGTGCATCGGCTAAACAGAGGCTAAAAGCTTCGCGTTTAGCGACGGTTTCGGCGCTCGGATAAACGGCGGCAATTAGGCGGCGGAACCGTGAAATCCGCCGCTGGTTTGCGCTATTTTGGCTTGCAGAAACTAAAAGCAGTCGTATACAATGTGTATATACGGACACATCGGAAATGTTGTGTAAGCAGGGGGGGTGGAAATCGTTCAAATGTCTGGGGAGACTGTGTTTCCACGCACTGAACGGAACACGAGGATTTCCTTGCTTCGCATTTGGATGTCGGAATAAATAATGAGACCGGCTGAACACGGAAAAGAATTCTCGGTTCACGGAAAATTAGAAGAACCATCAGCAAACCGGAACGAACCAAAATATTTTTAGAATTTCATCAGATAGTTTATACGGTAGTCCAAAATCTACAGTACCCACAGTAATATCGGCAACACTCAAAAGTTTGGACAGGAAAATCCGAGGAAAAGTGTGCAAAAATAAATTTCGGAAAATTGTTGTAGCAAAAAAAAAGAAGAGACGAATGTAAACTGCAATCGCTTTTGCGTACTTCACACAAGCAGATTTTCACTTCCGAAAAAATCGTCAACCTATCTAATTCGAATTTTTAGGGACCAGGCAAAAAATTCGACTTGTGAAGGTTTCCACTTAGGGAAGTTGATATTATGAGGTTTTGAGTTAGGGAAACAATCGTTTCTGCTGCAAGGATAAGTAAAACAAAATGTAGGACATTTCAAATTAGGATATTCTGGGCCTAAAATTACTTCTTAATGAGTTTACAGCTTGCTGAGCTTAGATCCAGGAATTCATTTGCTTAATTAGTCTATCACTTCCTTTCAAGATGCATAAAACCATTTGTTTCATTGATTTTTTTCTTTTGTGTTTCAAGGAAATAGTAACCAAAAGGTCTCAGAAAATTCGACTTACAGAGGTTTGAGAGAAAAAGACTTCTAATTTGAGAGGTTTTCAAAGCATAGTTTCTTAGGGAATAATATGGGGACTATAAAAAAATAAGTTAGGAAGGTTCGACTTACGGATGTTCAACTAAAAATACGAGGCATGGTAGTCTTACCAAAATCTACAGTATCCGCAGTAACATCTGCCACACTCAAAAGTTTCGGCAGGAAAATCCGGGGAACAGTGTGCGAAAATAAATTTCTGAATTTTTTTCGAACGAACATAAACTGCAATCGATTTTGCGTACTTCACACAAGCAGATTTTCACTTTCGAAAAAATCATCAACCTTGAAATAATTGTCTTGTCAGCTGGTTGAGAACACATCGATTTTCTTTTGAAATACAGCAAAAAAAAATTTCTAATCAAAATAAATATTCCTTCTTTTGAATTTGATTCAATTGGAAAATGAGACATTATTCTAAGCATAGCACATCAGAATATCTTTTAGTGTGTTGTTACTGTTCCTATAGCCGTCAAAATTGAAACTAATATTGCATTACAGTCCTTTCCTTCAAAATGTGCGCGACTTTTTTCTTCGATTATTCGTTTGGCACGGTTTTGTGAGCTTAATTGCCTAAGCTCGGATTTTTGTGGCTGCGGTTTCAGGCCTTTTTTTCTTCAAGCAACGACGAAATTTAAATAATCGAATGCTCGGTCAATAATGTACTGTACTCCTACTTTGAATAAATGAAATCATCCGGGCATTGTTACTGTGGGGGAGAACATGGAATCTAATATCGCGGGGAATTTACATCGTATTTTCTAATCGATATGCTTGACCTAAAAACTCAAAATTAGAAACCCTGTGTTGGCCTCTTGATGGATCCGCAGATGTCCGTCTATATACCATCACGTGAAAGAACCCACCCCATATATACTGTATATACGGGTTCCAACCTGATCTGGATCACGTTACCAAACAAGAGTCTCGTCAATTTCGTTTCCCTCAGTACCGATTCCCGTTGAGCAAACTGGCCGCAACATCTGGTTCTTGTCCCAAGAGTGGAATTCGAAATGCCCAGAGAATTTCTCATCTATTTTACGGGGCTTCTTTTATAAGCTGGATCACGTAGACCAGCAGATGCTCGTTTCAAATAAAGCATCCAAAATTTTTTTTCAGCGAGAGAGAGGTCTGCATAATTCTGTTTAAAAACTCATATAGCTGTCTATAATTTTCAGAGACATTTTAAAACTTTAACATCTTTTATAGACATTTATTTTAAACTCTTCAAGCAATTCATGAGAACCGTTGATTTCATCGTCCACGAAAAAAAAAATTTCAAGATTTATGTTTACACAATATGCTTATATTTGGTCTTTGTATTTTCATCTCATGAGAAGGTGTGCACATCGCACTTCAAATTCAAATAAATGTGACCGAGTTCCACAATTACTGAAAAATCGAGATTCAGCTGAGAAAGTCATGACAAAAACGGCATCTTCCAGATAAACGTTGAATATTCTTGTGACGAAGAAGAAATTTTTAAAAACCAGATTGAAGGATCAGGTGAAAAAAAAATCATTACTATTTCCAGCATCTGCCTTATTATTCACAACATAGCCGAGTTTGTGAAGGTAAAAGGCGAAAATTTATATGACATTGTTTTTTTTTCTTTCACCCAGGGTTCGAATTTTGTATTTTTGCTCTTTTCCCCAGCTGAAGCCAACAGCGTGCGAAATGTTCAGTGGCTCTCGTAATACGCGCCGAAAAATAGCCCGGGATCAGCTAATTGATTTCACGCTGATGTTCATGTTCTATGTCTTGCGCCGGATTTCTGTTTTCCGCTTCGTTATATTTTTCCTATTTCTAGGACACTTCCGACTCCAGTTGGACGAATTTTCGGATCCTTTTTTTACGACTCAATTTGTTTGTTTGAAAGAGATACAATAATCGGATTGGATCAATAAGGAAAATTTGATGGGATAAGTGGAGTAAATTTTCGAAATTTAAATTATTTACATTTCTTTTGAGTATCCAAGTGAAGGACAGGACTTGAAAGCAGTTCATTCTCGTGAAAATTTCTAAAGACTTGGGGGTTTGAAATTCTGAAAACAAAACAAAATTCCTCATCGCAACAATTTCAATTTGAATTTCGGAGCAAAAAATAAAAATAAAACAAGACGCACAATGAATATTCGATGTTGCTTTCATTATATTTTTAAAAACTTAGAAAATCGTAAAATTAACATATATAGTAGTTTATTTTCGGAAGAAGAAGAGCATGGCCTCATTTTTTCTCGTAAAAATCCGAAAAACTTAAGCAGTCCGCATAGTACAAGCTTTCCAATGTCATATGACATGATGTAAACTATTGCGGAATCTACTACTACATTTAAAGTTCGTATGCTAAAATAGACTAGTTGGTTTACAATGCAAAATGCAGTCCGAATTTTCCCAAATGCAAGTACAGTGCACGATTCGTTACATAACCAATACGATCACAGGGAATCTGAATTCTCATTTTAGGTGAAAACTGATTTAAAAATATTAGATTGGCAACTGAAGCACTAATAGAATTGCCAAACTCCTCTGACTCTGACGATAATTCATTTATGGCAATTTAAGAGCCACTTAAATTTGCCAGAAAACTTTCTTCAGACCTTAAGAAAATGGCGCTTCTTATAAGTATAGTTTGTTGCGTCTTTCTTGTAATACTGTTTTTTTACTCTATGAATAAATCCAGTTTAAAAATAAATGTTTTTTGAAAGTCCCCGACTAGACAAATATTCCCGGGTCTCTGTGCCACAAGCCAGCTGGCTTGACCATACTTATGCTAAGCAACACGGAGGGGAGTGATTTGTTATTTGGCGGGCCACAACTTCTTCTTTTTTTCGTTTTGTTTCGAACAGTTTGTAACGGGACGAGGTTCGTATTGCACGAAAATTCCGTTCATTTACTTATTTATTTATTTACTTCATTCATTTCCCCCCTCAAACAGCTGCATCATGACCCGAGTGCGTGTATACACGTTTCGAGTGAGCACGAGGGGGAGGATTGCACTTAATGACGGCCACAGACGTTATCTCTGGACATGAGCAGGAAAATAATATGGAAAAAATAATAATAAATAAATTTGACGGGATCTTCGGGCTGCGATTACAGGTGACAACAATGCGCTCTTAGAGAGAGTAGAAAAAGGACTAAAATTAGCTTTGAAAAAAAGGCCTACCGTAAAAACTGTATGAAAAACGGTTGTCGCAGTTTCGCAAGTGCACAGGCTCCACACACTGACCCAAGCTTGTATTGGTATATAGATGCTTTAATTTGTGAAAAATCAACCAAATGTTTTTTTTTTTGGTCAATGAAGGCTTTTCCGAGAGAGGTTTGGAGACAGAAGAGCTGGCTTAAAATTAAAAAAAAAGCGTCAACCCAATTAGACAACCCAATGGTTGATGATGATTCGAAATTAATGCCTCATTTTTCATTATTAAAATTATATCTTGTTCAATTATCTTTCATACAATATTTCTTTCGAAATGTTTCGACCCAGGATGAATGAAGCTAAACCTAAATGCTATCAGATAGCGCTCAGAAATTCAAAATCTCTTGCAAAGAAAACCTGACGTACATTTTTTTGGACCCGGAAAATTAAAATCGAACGTTCATGTCATTTTATGAAATTAACGACTTTGAGCATTTCCGTCGATAATGTTAATTTTCAAGGTCATCCTCAGATAGACGAGGAAACCTTTCGTGACTTGTAACGGAAGTCACACATGCTTCAGTGATTCCTTAGGAATTACAGTATTTAAATTACTTCACGTCAGAAAGAGCTTCAACTGCGTCGACAAGAATTATTTCAACCCAATTCAGCGATTTGCTCTGTCGGTTATACGATAGCAAAAGAGCGAACATTTATCATTTCCATGATTTTTGTGCGAATAGAAACGCGGTTGAAATTCCGAAGAATTTACTGGAGGAAAAAATGATAATTCCGTCCATGTGAAGCCAGGCGAGATAGAAATCATGAGGCGCAATAAATCTTGATGGATACAAAAATACTAAGCACATAATTATTTAAAAAGAAAACCTCAGCAAAATGGCAAGAGAGGCGAAGGAAGAAATAAAAAAAATTACTAAGTTTTGTAATCCTCTACCTTCTACCTTTTAACTGCGGCAGAAGAAACGTTTACCAGTGGGTCATTACGTACCCGAGGGGACACTGAAACAACGACCCCAACAGCGAGACGGAAAAGATCGGAATCTTTTATGACGAAGCTCGTCTTCTGAGACCAGGGCCGGATTTTATTTGGAGCATATCACGAACATCAATCTGACACGATTGTGAAAATACACATTTTTTTCGATATTCGCTTTCGGGTAATTATCCAGCACATGCATCGATAAAAAGGCTCGTCTTTAATGCATTTGTCACGACTCAAATCAGCAAGAAACAACATGTTTACAGTGGAATTATTCCGACGCTTCGTCAGAACGACGAGTCTCTTTTTTGCTAATGAAATTAATGAAAAAATTCTCCGAATTTTCGTTGCAGGTGGCACTGCTTTTTAAAGAGGACAATGTCCGATTTTTGCCACGTTAATTTTTTTATTATTTTGCGATGAAAATATTTTTTTTGCAATACTACAGAAAGAACTCACGCTGTAAAAGGTTTGAAGCGTGAGTATGAAAAACTCGTTTTTTAATTTCGTATTTGGTCCTATGAAGCATTATGACATAACATATAAGTTTATGAAGTGCCCCTCCCCTCAGAATTTCGACAATGAATAAAAGGTTTTAGAATTTAAATTAAAAAAATGCTTCAGACCTCATTTACGTTCACTATTTCCAGAATGTGAATTTACAATTTCATCTACGATCTGAGCGATTACAAACCAAGAGCCGCGCATCTTGAACATTTTCCTAATGAGAAAAATAAAATTAATGGACTGCACCACATTCCGCAAGTAACTTATCAGTTTAACAATTTTAAGGCTCGATACAAATCATGAGACGGCAAATTCTCTTTCGCTTCAATCTCGTGTATCTTTGCTACCGGACTACCGTATTTTCTCGCAGTCATCAGAAATGATGCCCTTATGCTTCGTTTCAAGGCCAGAAGAGTCATTTTTCACCGAAATGAAAGCTGCTTGATCCGAAGAAAATACACCTTAAACTTCCCCGTAAAGCTTGAAATGTGAAGATTAATCATCAGGAGATGGACACGATCATCTCAGAAGAGCTCTAAAAGAGAAAACCTGTATAATTTATTCATTTGACCCATTCCTTCATTTTCATGTTTAAAAAAATTTGGGCAAATACTCGTCACGCGCAATAATTATCATTTCAGTTTCCTTGAAAAATATCGCGTTTTTCTTAATATATTCAAGCTGCATTTTGTTCCTGGATTAAAATCAATTTTCCGTCACTTGTTCACACAGTTTTCTAATGAGAAAATATTGCCGGTAGCTCGTGCAAAGCAGCTTCGCGAAGTTTAGCAAAAAAAAGTGAACGAAAGAATTCACAACATATGTTGTAATATCATAAGGAATAATAGATTAGGCGAAGTGCAAAACTCTGTGCTCTTTTCCCTCCCCCCTCTCATGGCGTCAATCACGGCGACTATTCACCAATTTGCAGGGAATTCTCTGTTCCCACGCTTGTTTGATCACACATACTGTACTGCTCTTTTGGGTACACACGAAGAAGAAAAAAAAAACACAGCATCATGCCACACGACTGACCCCGAATAAAAGATGATTGTGATTATTTTTGTCGAGTTTTTGCAAGATTCGTGACTATACGATAGTAAGACTATTGAGAGGGAGAAGTGCGGAAAGAAATCGGCACTTTCTGATGTCATGGTGTGTCGTGTGCAATGGAGAAATGACGTTTGTTATCAATCGTCGACATTTCTGGTGGTGTCAGTGGCACCCTTTTGGTGTCGATTCCAGCTGTTTCTTTGCCATTTCAGCGAGAGGCAAAAAAAAAGTGAGTGCTTTTCTAGGCGATAATGCAACGATGTATTTCTTTTTCGTGAAAAAATAAAATCTGACGTGAGAACCGATTTAACTGACACATGAACCCCACAACTTATATAGCAACAACTTTATATAGCTTCTTTTTTTTTAGCCTCTAAAATTAAATTTTTGCGAATCGAGACAACATTCGTACATCACTTTAATTTATTAGAAATTCATTGATAATACTCTAGAATCTCTCTCATCTTTTTCCTGATTTTAATCGAAACTTTTTTTCCGGATGGCATTTTTGACATACTTTTTGCCAACAGCGTCAAAGCGTTCACGTGTCCGAGGTGTGTGACTGGGTTCGAACATAAGGTATAAAGATGCTTTAATTTGTGAAAAATCAACCAAATGTTTTTTTTTGTCAATGAAGGCTTTTCCGAGAGAGTTTTGGAGACAGAAGAGCTGGCTTAAAATTAAAAAAAAAGCGTCAACCCAATTAGACAAACCATCAGTGGTAGGTAGCTTTTTGGTTGATGATGATTCGAAATTAATGCCTCATTTTTCATTATTAAAATTATATTTAGTTCAAATGATATTTAGTTCATATTATATTTAAAATTATATTTAGTTCAATTATCTTTCATACAGTATTTCTTTCGAAATGTTTCGACCCAGGATGAATGAAGCTAAACCTAAATGTTACCAGAAAGCGCTCAGAAATTCAAAATCTCTTGCAAAGAAAACCTGACGTACATTTTTTTGGGCCCGGAAAATTAAAATCGAACGTCCATGTCATTTTATGAAATTAAAGACTTTGAGCATTTCCGTCGATGATGTTAATTTTCAAGGTCATCCTCAGATAGACAAAGAAACCTTTCGTGACTTGCAACGGAAGTCACACATGCTTCAGTGATCCCTTAGGATTTACAGTATTTAAATTACTTCACGTCAGAAAGAGCTTCAACTGCGACGACAAGAATTATTTCAACCCAATTCAGCGATTTGCTCTGTCGGTTATACGATAGCAAAAGAGCGAAAATTTATCATTTCCATGATTTTTGTGCGAATAGAAACGCGGTGGAAATTCCGAAGAATTTACTGGAGAAAAAAAATGATAATTCCGTCCATGTGAAGCCAGGCGAGATAGAAATCATGAGGCGCAATAAATCTTGATGGATACAAAACTACTAAGCACATTATTATTATTTTTCTTTTGGAGTCGTTTTACCGTTCTCTCCGCTTCCTTCTTTATTTTTTTTAATGATTCAAAACATTAGGAGATGGAAGATGGAAAATTGACGCCGTCTTCTTTGCAAATGGTCACCCAGTAATTATGATGTCTTTCTTGAGTGCGACATTTTCCAAACTTCGCACTCATACTTTTTGAGCAAAAAATTAAAGCATAAACCAGGATACTTCGTAATACTGTATTGTATATTCAAATACTTCACGGGGAGGGGCCAGAATTTCGACAATCACTAAAAGGTTTTAGAATTTAAATAAAAAAAATGCTTCAGACCTCATTTACGTTCACTATTTCCAGAATGTGAATTTACAATTTCATCTACGATCTGAGCGATTACAAACCAAGAGCCGCGCATCTTGAAAATTTTCTTAATGAGAAAAATAAAATTAATGGACTGCACCACATTCCGCAAGTAACTTATCAGTTTAACAATTTTCAGGCTCGAAACAAATCATGAGACGGCAAATTCTCTTTCGGTCCAATCTCGTGTATCTTTGCTACCGGACTACTGTATTTTCTCGCAGTCATCAGAAATGATGCCCTTATGCTTCGTTTCAAGGCCGAAAAAGTCATTTTTCACCGACATGAAAGCTGCTTGATCCGAAGAAAATACGCCTTAAACTTCCCCGTAAAGCTTAAAATGTGAAGATTAATCATCAGGAGATGGACACGATCATCTCAGAAGAGGTCTAAAAGATAAAATCTTTATAATTTATTCATTTGACCCATTCCTTCATTTTTATTTGAAAAACAAAAATTGGGCAAATACTCGTCAAGCGCAATAATTATCATTTCAGTTTCCTTGAAAAATCTTGCGTTTTTCATATTATACTCGTGCTGCATTTTGTTCCTGAATTAAAATCAATTTTCCGTCACTTGTTCACACAGTTTTATAATGAGAAAATATTGCCGGTAGCTCTTGCAAAACAGCTTCGCAAAGTTTAGCAAAAAAAGAGAACGAAAGAATTCACAACATATGTTGTACAATATCATAAGGAATAATGGATTAGGCGGAGTGCAAAACTCTGTGCTCTTTTCCCTCCCCCCTCTCATGGCGTCAATCACGGCGACTATTCACCAATTTGCAGGGAATTCTCTGTTCCCACGCTTGTTTGATCACACATACTGTACTGCTCTTTTGGGTACACACGAAGAAGAAAAAAACACACACACAGCATCATGCCACACGACTGACCCCGAATAAAAGATGATTGTGATTATTTTTGTCGAGTTTTTGCAAGATTTGTGACTGTACGATATTAAGACTATTGAGAGGGAGAAGTGCGGAAAGAAATCGGCACTTTCTGATGTCATGGTGTGTCGTGTGCAATGGAGAAATGACGTTTGTTATCAATCGTCGAAATTTCTGGTGGTGTCAGTGGCACCCTTTTGGTGTCGATTCCAGCTGTTTCTTTGCCATTTCAGCGAGAGGAAAAAAAAGTGAGTGCTTTTCTAGGCGATAATGCAACGATGTATTTCTTTTTCGTGAAAAAATAAAAGCTGACGTGACACCCGATTCAACTGACACATGAGCCCCACAACTTATATAGCAACAACTTTATATAGCTTCTTTTTTTTTAGCCTCTAAAATTAAATTTTTGCGAATCGAGACAACATTCGTACATCACTTTAATTTATTAGAAATTCATTGATAATACTCCTGCTTTAACTTGCAGGTAAAGTTAACTTCACAATACTTCCGCTAATTTTATTATATGTTCGATATTGATGACCTTGAATAGGACTTCGTACTAAGGTTTTGCTAAATTGCAATTTTAAAATTGATTTTCTTGTGAATCATTGCGCTGGAAAAAATTGATCAAGCAATTAATTACTCGCGTGTCTGAGACGCCATTGAGAAGAGCACGCATTCAGACGAGTTTTTGGCCAATTTTTGCAAAAGACGAAGAGCGTTTTATCATGCACGAGAAATGAGGTAATTATTCCTTGCTTCGAATTCCAATAGAAAAACTCGATTAAAAGTAAAGTGGAAGTTTTGAACATTACGGGTGCTTCGAAGAACACGATTAACTTGGAAAATATTCGCTGAAATTTCATTTAAAAAAATTAGAAATGTTGAGAAAATGTTTCAGAAAGCTGGCAATAGGGATGGAACAGCAAATTATTTCCCACACCTTCACGAAATTCTGACACTTTCCTAATGATTTCTACAAGTCTTCCATTCCTTATAAATCGAACTTTTACGTCAGGATGACGAGTTTCATCCGGGCCACACAATAAAATTAATTAACCTTCCTCCATTTACTTGCAAAACATGCGCTCGGTAATGACCAGGTTTTTTTCCCACCAGCATAGAAAAATCCCTCTGCTAAACGAGTCATGAATACAGTATACTCATAGAGTATTACATGATACCCTCTCACAAAATAATTATTTTCCCCCCAAAAAATTTGCAATATTATTCGAGGATTTTCACATGGAGATTTCTGCCTCTTTCTCTCTCTCTCTCTGCTTTTTTTCTCCGGTTGATGAGCCACGTGTGCGTGATCACGGTGAATTATGCATGGACATTAGTTCGAACCATGGAGGTTGAAGAGGGACATTTTCGCCCGGCGAACCCAGTTGATGAAGGGGAGGGGTTTTTTCGGGTTTTTATGCTTCTAGCGCAGCTGCCGGTTTCTGTTTCCAGGGCCCCATCATCAGTTAGGACTTGGGACAGCGGAGGAGCCAAAAGAAAATATTTTTTTTTTTGCATCTTTTTCTGACGACTTTCCACCCCGAAATTCGCCATTATTTTAGGAAGTTACGGAAGACGGCAATTTCTGTATTTTACTTTACTCCTCTCTATTATTGTAAGCATAATGAGCTTTGAACGATTTCATCTGCGAAGAAAGAAGAAGAAGTCCCCTGGAAAGTAATCAATTATTGGTAAGTTATGCTCACGCTCTTTTTTTTTCAGAAGAAACACGTTTTAAAGTATTCTTATAGAAGAGCTCAAAGAAAAATCGTACACTAACCAGCGTAGAAGATAATTCACAAGCTACATCAGTTCTTCTCCAACAACCTGAACCGTTTTTGAGGAAGAATTTTGAAATTTCGTTGCATCCTGGACACGAATAACGGATCTACGAAATTACAATTTTTTAATCGCTTCAGGAGAAGTAGATTTAAGGTACAGTCGCTTGCTCTCGATGGATTCGCAATTATTGCTAAAAATCATTCCCCCGTGCCTCGTCGAAATCGATTTTTCAAAAGTTATTACCAGACTGTTTCCCGTAAGCCAACAATCAATGGCATCCCAATTATAAAGCATATAATATTGTTTTACGGTGTTCATAAAAGGAAAGTAGCTTCACTGAATTTACTTAGGCTCTTACGAATTGTTTTTTTTTTTAGAAAAATCGCAGGACAATGATTGGTTCATAAACGTTTTTTCTTTTTCTTCAATTTTGTGCCTCCCTGGGAGATTTCTAGGGTATAGATGAACAAGTCAATTTTCGTTTCGGAGTTGTACATTCGTACATTCTGGAACAGACTGTTTCTGTCATTATCGTTCACTCATGTTTAACACAGCCAATTTTAATTTTACACTGAGAAAATACAGTTTAGTCCCCATGCTTCAATATCCAAATGAATTTGAATGCTGGACAGTCCAAGTGCGAACAATTCCGTCATGATCTTCGGCTACTTTCGACTCAATAAAAATTCAATTGATCCGATGTGACAACAATTTAAAAATACAATTCTGAATTTTCCCCATTTTTGCGCCAAAGGTGCTGATAACGCAAATGTTTCCCTTAAAATCTCAAATCAATCAAGAAATTCTCCTACTCCCTCTCGTGTTATTCATGCAGAAAACTGCAGTCATCCTGCATAATAAAACGAAAGTCTTTTTCGTCATCAGTTCCCGCACTTAACTTAACCCTCGTGAGTTGATGGCTCCCCCCATCAGGAAGCAGGTCAGAGACCCTTTACACTGAAAGCACTCGCAATAGACATCGCAAGAGACCAGCCAAAAAATAAAAGTAAAATAAAGACACGACAAAGCAATCATAATGAAGTGGCCCCTTGGTTTTTCAGATACTATACACGAAACTGGATGAGCTTCATCTGGGTGTTCGCAGCCGTCATCAGGCGATAGCATCTGTGCTCTGGACTCTGCCGATGCTGATGCCCCAACCAAAAGCAGTTCATTCCGCCGCGTGATTACATCTCATCATCCCTGTTGCCGACGCATCCGGGGGCCGAGATTGGATTCGCCTCTTCTTCTGGTTCGAGTACCCAAATATATGATGGGTATAGGAAAAGAAAAGAACCCACACACGCACACACACATGCGCGGCTATTTGCATGCAGAGCAAAGTTGATATCTATGGGTTTTTAATTTTTTTTATTTCATATTTTACAGAACGAGACAAACTAAAGCCTCGTTATTCGTGATGGCGCAGTCGGGGACGAATAAGATCACTTTTTTATTTTTCGCAAGAGAAATGAAGGAAGAAATATTTTTCGAAGAACGAGGAAGTTGCGATGAAGGCTTTGGAAGAAGAGAAGGCGATTTTCATTTCAATGCCTCGCATTAGTCGATCAACTGGCAAATAATTCATGCTATCATGCAATTTTTTTTC
>CAJPEX010004246.1:0-19792 GCA_905338405.1 Notodromas monacha | reverse complement strand
CCCCCCTGGAAAGTCCCCCTAGGTCAAAAGCCCCACCCGGAAAGCCCCCCTCCCCCATTTTTTTAATTAGTCCTCAAAATTACTGTTATATAATCATCTTCAAAATTTCCTTCTGCAGCCTCTTCCTCAGTGTCACTGATGCTCTCAATGTCATTTTCTTCTCAATGTGGCCCTCTTATCTCATCTCCTTCTTTATTAGCACATTTCCAGCACCTAGTACAGGCATTTGTGCTCTTAACCATCAATAAATAGCCATTGTAGTATGCTTTTTCACTACCCTTCTGATTTTTGATGATCTGAAGTGCACCAGCCATTGGATCAACAAGGTGAACTGTAGAATTTGCAGAAGTCAGCAATTGTTGATGCTTTGACATTCAAAGAATCATTGATGACCACTGCAGGTGAGGAATCCCTTTATATACTCAACTTACAAACATATTGGCACTTGGCCTTGTGCTGGGCCTGCTGGTGAAAGGTGCAGCTTACCATCAAGAGTTGCAAGGAGCAAGACCTATAATCCCCAATTTTTTCACCAAGGGGGGCATTTGGCAGGAGGGCGGGGGCTTTTGGCAAGGGGGCTTTTAGGGGGGGGGCTTTCGGCATGAGGGGCTTTTGGACTACACCCATCTGGATGTTGGGTGCACATTTTTCAGTTCAAGTGACCTAATAAAACAAATTGTCCGTATGTCGGGGCGCCCATAAGTTGTGTTCCCATTGCATGCGAAAATTTGTGTTTACAGCCTGGACAATTTTGAAAGCAAAACAATTGGGGAAAAACAAACCAAGGAATAATGGTCAGACAGCTTCGTTTGACCTCACGCTGCTTGCGCAAGGCGCCAGGTAATTTTCGCCTCACTTAACTTCCAGGGAGAACAATGGCAATAAGTTTCTTGGAAATCTTCATCATTGAAAGAAAAACAAGAGCAAAACAAACGTAACCTTCGAAAGATTTAACATCTTCCATCCACACTTGAATGCATCTCTCATATGCCGGACATTATATACGTGTCCGTTAAAGGTGATTCACCGCGTTCGGCCTGGCTGAACCCGAAATTGCGCGGCTGCAAACAGCGATTAAAAATGTCAGTCCAAACATGAAGAACACGTCGTTTTTCGTTTCCCGTAGTAATTTCAAGGCGGTGTTCGGTTTTTCTCATATTTTTTATTGGTTTCTTTTTTCTCGACCTTTCCGGACGGCCAAGCTTCCCCATGCTGGAGTGCAATTGCGAAACGATGTTCAAATTATCCCACGACTTTTACTGCTGTGGAGAGAAAAATGAAATGAATCCTCATGGTTTTTTTTTCTTCTCAAGTGCACTGTGTTGTTTTTTTTGTTTTTTTTTGTTTTTGTGTGGTTTCGCTGAAGCATTTGTCAATATACACAATACGGGGAGGCTTGTGTGGTGACAGGTTTTCCAAGAATTGTCAATGCTTGAAAGAGCATCCATCCCATGACTCATGGCCTTGACGGTTGCACAAACACCTACAGTGTACCTTGAGATACTAGGGACACATATGATGCTCAGGGAAATTTGGAGAGCAATTTGCCTTATAAAAAAAGAAAATTTGATATTTTTCATGAATTGTCTTTATTTGCTGTGGTTTGCATCATTCTTGAGAGAATGAAAATAAAGAATAAATGGAAATTATACATGGATTTGTTTATGTACTGTGAGGTATTTTCTTTTAATACTGTACTTCTAAAGTGAATTATTTTTTTATAGGCAGGATTATGTCATATGAATGTATTGAGTGTGTGGGAAAATTTGCAAATCTGAATGCTGACAAGCATAAAATATGTTGAGGCCCTTTTACATTCAGAATTTGCCCCAAAATATAATGATTCAACTTCAGGACACTTGACACTCTGAAAATTCTACCCAACATCCAGACAACTTTGCAATATTCAGACATTTTTCCCATATTGCTAGAAAAATAACACATTTTATTTGTCAGAATCTTATCCCCTTTGAACTATTTATACTCACAAAAATTTAAATCGAATTTAATTATAAATTTACTTGAATTTAAAATGAAAAAATAGGTCAATTTTGTGCTTCTTTTTTTAAGCATTCTTGATCATCTGTTTGCATTATATCAAGACTTGTGCAGAACTTTTTCTTTGCTTTTGAGCATTGGGCGGCGGTGCTGGTTTTTATCTGCAAAATTGTTTCGTACAATGAATAGAAAAAGGGGGAAACAAGAATGATTAGAAGAGCCAAAGTTGTAGCATTCCTGAGGAAACATTTTCAACAAAAAACTGAAAAAGTTACCATTTGGTGGGATAATTTCTGCAATCCAGTTGAAGGATTAGCATTGAGGGATTATCAGAGCAATTAATTTTTTGCAGGATTTTTCCCACCTTTGGCTTCTCAGCCAAAGCTGCATTTCAGTAGTGTCCTTTGGTCAAACCAAAATGCAGAATCATGGCACCATTGTGCAATGCAAAAGGACCATGAAAACATGTACAATAATTTGACATGTGTATGTTCCAAGAAAGGAGCAAAGTTAAATCACCAGTTATATACATCGGCATTTGGGGGTCTTACTGTTACAGTTTTATATCAATCAATATTTTTCATCAACAGATACACTGCAGCCAAAACTCTTTAATAAAATAAAATCTAAAGGAAATAGCAAAAATTCAACTTGGTGAGTTGTTTAACTAGGGAAACTAGCATTTTTACTTGAAAAAAGTACAGTATGCAGTACAGTAAATTGAAATTGATTACCCTGAAACTGGACCTGAAATTTATTTGTAATGTAGGTGAGAGGGTGCCGCATTTGAAGGCAATAAGAGCTGGAAGCACAATTGCTCACCTTTTATTTTTCGTATTTTTACAAAAATCAAATTATACTGCACTTTTACTGCTTTCCTCTTTTCTGGGTTTCCATGAAAATTCTTACCACAAAGGCCTCTTGGAAAACGGACTTGTTCAACGGGGAATATTCTGAGTTTGGGACGTCTATAATCAATTTCTCTATAGAAACTCGATGCAGGAACTTGAAAAAAATTCCAAATGGAAAGGTTTTCGACTTGAGGACATTTTAGTAGTTGAGGTTCAACTGTATTACGTTAGGAGACCGTAGTAAAGTTAATTGCTATATTCTTCAAATTCACACTAACCCCTTATTCATGTCGAGGAAGATGGGGGATATACGAGTACAGTACTGTACATGATCGTTGTCAATATTGCTGCGCTCAGAAAATCGTGAAAAAATAGAAAAATTTAATTCCAAGCGATTTCAAAAACAGGATGCCTGAAAAACGCGTGTACTTTTGATCCAATATTCTTAATTTCCCTCGGTGTTTTACATATCTACAGGTTTACTTCATAGCAACAACCATCACCCTGTTGGCCATCTTCCCAACAGCAACCCCGCATTTCCCCCTTCTCAAAAAACTTTTCAAGGGTCTATTCGGACACGAAGGAGAGACCGGTTTTCATTACACAGTGCAAGGCCATGCATACGATAGGCCTGTCGTGCGACCGTACCCAGGTTATAACACATATGGAGGGGGTTATGAATACGGTGGTGCCGGTGGTGTTGCACCAGTGCCACCACCACGACTACCACCATCACCACTTTCCCCGGGTGTACCAGTTGGTGGCTATGTGGACTCAGCTGGCTACTCTGGTGGTAGCTCAAGTAGCAATAGTCACCACAGCTCCACAACTTTCCATCATCATGAAGAATCCCACCAGCACAGCAACCATGGGCACCATCAACACCACCACCACCAACAGTCCACTGGATATCTTCCACCACCATATGCTGGTGAGTAAAATTACTGAATATCATAGAGTAAGCCTATAATATTGAGAAAATTGATAAGAATAATATAAATGTTCAAGTTCTGTTGTGAGCAGATTTCCTAAATTGTTTAATGAAAGGAAAACAGGAGAATGTGCAATTTATGCTGCTGTTATCAATTTTTTGTAACTACAATCTTTAACCCTTGGGCAGCAAAGTCGGACAATTTTTGCAAAATTTTGTTACACCTCAGGGCAGAAAATAAAAAAAGGGCAACAGGGATTTGAGGACAAAGTCTGGGAAAAATCCTATGTTTTTTTCTTTTTTCACAGAAAAATTTCATGGGAAAATGAAAAAAATCCTATGCTAAGCAATGGGCTTTTCTTCGATTAATCCCGACTTCCCCTCAGCCCACCTGGAAGGTCTTTTCTGACCTTCAGAAAAATTAAAACGCCACAGCATACAAAAATAATCAAATTTTGGCCGGCAATGGGAAAGAACCCTCCGCTGTCCAAGGGTTAATGACAATAATGAAACCATGTGATAGGAAGCATTTAAAATGGATCAATTGAAAATTAATTGCATTCATGTTTAATTCAAGTGAAGATTTGAACTATGATGTCTTTTTAGGATACAGCAGAATCTTGTTACAATCAATGTCATTATTTAAAAATAGTATTGCTCGGGGAAGTTTCTTATAATTCTGGTTGATTTCTTGCAATAGTCACAATTTTATTTGAGATCATTTCTAACACATTCTTTGCCATAATTCAGGTATTTGACGTGCCCCAATGGCTTGTTTGTGACAAGATTTTATTGTTTAACAATTTTCTAGTCTCTAAAGATTGTGGTACACATCTTTGTCAGGGAGGATATGTTTTATTCAAATTTCACGCTGAAAATCAAAATGCTTGTCATATTTGTAAGGCACTGATGTTGCCAGAACCTCTTGCTCAAATTTCACAAAAAATTTCCAAAAGGGAAATTCTACATTGGAATTCCTAAATTGCGCAATAACTCTCCTCCCTCCACTTTTGATGTTAACATTTCTTTAGTCTCAAATTTCCCTACTCAGCGTATACTTTGTGTTGCAAGCATTATTTTTTCAGTGTACCAGATTCTTACCTTATTCTGAAATATATTTACCTTGTCTTTCGAAAGTCCTACCAAGGGCTTCCCTACCATCCATGTTCCCTGGCAGATTGTATTTCATAATTTATACATTTTGTCTTATTTTAATTTTCGCTTTGTGAGGGCTGTGCCGCTCAATACTAAGTCATGTGTCACTTGAGTGAAAATGTTACTGGTGGACTCTCCCTAAAAAAAATCAAGGGACTAGAAAAATACATGGTTCATGGAATTTATTTGCAGGGAACCATTATATTAAAAGGGAAAGACCCCATGGAACCAGCACACAAAAATTGGTGACACCGAGAAAGCAGCTGTAGACAAGATTGCTGTAGAGAAAGTCCTCCTGTATTTATTCCTCATTTCTCATTCGAATATTGGGCGTGGCTATCATTCATCTAAAATTATTCTCAGATTATAATGAAAGAAAGTTGAGAAAAAATCTTTCTGTCAAACATTTTTACCTTTCCAAAATCATGGCATTGCAAATTGTGTTATATCCAATAGTTTCTCTTTTTTTTTAGATGAAAAACGGAATAACCAGCATCAGCTGAAATAAAAATATTGAACAAGCCGCACCTCAACAAACAGAATATATATTCTGTGGCATGCTCTTGAAATGCTATGCATTCAAGAATATTGCGTATTCATCCGTGCGATTGGAATGAATTTGACTATGGTTAAAAAAATCAGCAATAACACAAGTTTAACAAAGCATTGTCAATTTTTCTTATTTTCCTCTTCATATAGGAGCTGGAATAAGTCCACTCATTCCTTCTTTGTACAAGAAGAGTTCGGATGAATCTGGACCAGGGTTGCCAACTATCCCCGAAGACACTTACGTTCCACCGATCGACTTGCGATCAAAGGCCAGCAATTCCGACAACCTGTCTGTCATTTCCAGCAAAAGTGCTGAACCCGATTACTCGGTCCCCATCGTCACAGCTGGAGGTGGAAATCAGCACACGGCGTCAGATTTGCAAACGTTGCCTTCGGAACCCCTGGCGAGCCTGAACCTGGACAAATCCCCGCAACCCGCTCGGGATTCGAAATACGTCAGGTTTCCCCCTTTCGATCGCTTATGAAGACAGCGTGTAATTCAATCAGAATGTAAGGGAATCAACGCCGACAAGATCTGTTCTTCAACGAAAAAGGGGATTCCGAGGACTTCTCGGACGCAAGAAGACGCGAGGCTTAGAATTTGAAAGTTTTGTACAGTTTTGACACAAATCCGGATGTTTGCTTGTATTTTCGTTCGAATTAAATGAGATTCGCGCGAGACTTTTTTTTTCACCCATGTGTATGAATTGTTTCCAAGACTATTACAGTACGTATGAGGTGGGAAACCAGACGGGAGTAACTGCAAGTCTGGCGTTTCACTTGAAAGTTTTCTTCATTCTTTTTTGTAGGATTGACTGATGGGCAAAAAAAAAAAAAATTCAGACATGTTCCTATAGTTGTGATATTGAAATGTATGGTGCATATGCATGTTTTGCTAGAACAAAAACAATTCCAAAAACAATCAATTGAAAATGAAGAATGTGCACAAGATTGGAAAGGCAGCAGAAAATACTGTACCTTGATACTACAGACTTCTCTTGGAAATGAGTGACGTTAAATTGAACCTCAAAACCATATGTTTGCAAACTTCTGTACTGTATGAGAATCTTCGCTTGATCACATGCATCCAAGTCAAAATCCTACGAAATAGGCAGAATGTTCTCCAACTTTATCATTCTTTTCATGGAATAGATGGAATCTCTAGGATGAAACTCACTGGTACCTGAAAATAAATTGCCCTAAAGATAATTTCATTGTAGATGACCACTACATAACATGGGGGGGGGGGGGGGGGAAAACTGCTGGCAGAGCTGGTCTCTTACGCGAAAATCCCTTAGGCGCGAAGTCTGTTAGGCGGGGGCCACTGCGCAAATTACGGGTGAACTCTCCCTACCACGAAATTTGAGGGACTGGGGGGTGGGTGGAAAAGAACCTCATGGTCCTAAAAATAAATCCTTATGCAGAGAAAATTGTTCTAGACAAGATTGTTGTAGAAATACTGTGCTGTATTCCACCTGCAGGCTAAAAAAAAAATGCTCAAAACATTGCGGTTTGCTTTTCTCTGCCACACAAGAGGTGAGAGCCTGATTAATCAATTCTGATGCTCATAAATATTTGGAAGATATTTGAATAGTACCGGTGTGAAACAGACAATATGCAGTATTTTTTGAAGTTCAAAGTAATTACCCTGATGCTTCAGGAAGAACCTTGAAAGCCGAAATGAAGCAAAAGAGAACCCGTCTCAGGGAAACTGTCACATGCGGTAAGATCACGTTCGGTTGGACGATTCCTGTGCATAAATTTTCTCAGCAGTGTTCGTCCAGCAAAGCAAATAAAAAAAAATGGGGAAAAAATAATTAAAACCCGAGAAACCCAATGACACAGGGGGCAGGGAAAACAGGAGTCTGTGTGAATGACCTCGGGGCTGTTGTAACTTATTGTCAACAATATTTTCCGTTCGTCAAGGTCTTTGCAACGTTGTGGTGACACCTTCTCAAAACGGTATTCTATTAAACAAGTAGACACTGTAAAACGATACTTCGTATAAAGTGGTTTGCTATGCATAACGATTTTTTTTAAAATCCCTCATCCATGTTGTAATAGGGGTCCTCTACAACGAATTGTTGCTGGTCCCTCAAATTTCGTGGTAGGGAGAGTTCACCCGTAATTTGCGCAGTGGCCCCCGCCTAACAGACTTCGCGCCTAAGGGATTTTCGCGTAAGAGACCAGCTCTGCCAGCAGTTTTCCCTCCCGCCCAACAGACAAAATCCGCTAAACAGACTTATAGTGGGTCATAATTAGCGTTGACAATTTATTGTTTTAATTTTTTTATATACTTGAGTTCGCATAAAGGACTTTTCGTCTAATATACTTGTCCATCGCACTAATCAAGTCCGTTCGACGGGGGTTGATTCTTCAAGTCAGAAAATTGATGCATGTACAAAAATAATAGGAAGATCGAATTTAAATTAAAATATTCAGAAAATTTAATTTACACCCATTTTATCTAAAGCCCCTATACTCCCGTCTTCTGGCATGATAATGTGCCAAAAAACCCTTCAGAAATATCAATTTTTTAAGAACAGTGAATGAAAGAAATAGTTTCGTTAAATTTTCCTCGTCTAGCTCACTCGATCAGTTATCACTTATCAGCAAGGCTGGAAAAACATTTCGCAACGATTCTTAAATTTTCGGACGATCGACCGATTCGACGAATCTGCAAACGTAGAATTGACGAGAGAAAATATTATAAGAATGAATTTCGCAATATTTTCCCCCCTCATCCCCAACGGGGAACAATTGAAAACAACCCGTTACGAAATATTGGAAATCCTTGAGGTCTTTCTGCAATCGACGCAATTTCAACGGTTTGGACGATTTCGTGACAAAAGTTTCCATCATCCGGAACAATTGAGGGACAGTACAGTAATTATTGACGCTGAAGCATAAAATAAAATTGGTGCGTCGAAGGGCTGTTCCAAGTTGGTTCTTTAAATTAATTTTTTGAGGACATTTGTCCACAATGTATTATTAACTTTATTTTTGAAAGTGGAGGAGATTATTCTCCTTTTTTATTACAGATTCAAGAAACCTATGCTTACTTCACCTGCTTGTAAGAGTTTTTCAACAAAAACGATGTTTTCTAAACTTCTCGGAATTTGAAGGTCATTTGCGTTTTACACACACTGTTTTCGATGAATTTTGATCAACTTTTACACCTCATTTCTTCATAAATAAATTCAAAACAGATAACAAGAAAGATTACCTATGCAGTTTCCTCTCACTCCATCTCTTTTGTAGATACAAATTATCAAGTTTATCTTTATATCTTGGCTTTGGGAAAGTAAAAGCATTTGACAATTTGTTATCCTTAATCTGATTAAGTTTGAGATTCGCGTATCTTTTTTTATGGAGTGGATGTGAGAAGGAATTCACTCTGAAAAGTCCCTGCAAGACAAAAATAGCCTTTCTTTGTACAGTACTTTGTATGTAAACCAAAATACAGTGAGATATCCACATGCAGCCACTTTGGCATGGGAACAATTGAACTTGACATTTATTTTTCAATAAAAAAATCATAAAAAGGTCAGACGTATGCAGACACTGACTCAACATGAGGAAATTGCATGATAAAATTGCCAATACATTTTAGGAAAATTGACTTCTATTAGGCTTAACTGCAAGAAACAGATATTTCCAACCCAAAGATCCTCGCCAGAAAATTTCTTTGGTACTTTTCCCCGCTCCATGATGAAATCCCGTGGGAGAAAAAATACCGCGGCACAAAAATCCCGTGAGGCTGATAATCCCGTAGGCCCAAAAATCTCGCGGGGTCCAAAAATCCCGTAGGTACAAAAATCCCGTATACTGTACTACAGAATTGTGATACTATCTCTGAGTTTTCCTTCCAACCAAGCAAAGCCTTCCAATTCAAGCAAATTGATGCAAGATTTTCACTTCATACAGCAGAGGGCAAAGTTGAACTGAAAATAATTGGAAAAGTGAACAGTTTATATACAAAACAAATGCAGGAACAAAATCTTGGTCCAAATGGAAGTTACATTTTTCTGAGGTTTTTTTCAGGAGAAAGGTGAGGAAGTGAAGTTGAGGTTCTATTGAATTTGGAAGGAAACCCCTCGCACTTTAAACATTTCATAATCCGCCATGTTTGCATTCCTCCCAGGCAGTTTGAAGGAAAACTCAGATATAATATCACAATTTTGTAGTATACAGGATTTTTGTACCTACGGGATTTTTGGACCGCGCGAGATTTTTGGGCCTACAGGATTATTGGCCTCACAGGATTTTCGGGCCGCGGGATTTTTTTCTCCCATGGGATTTTATCCTGCACCCACTTTTCCCATCACTTTCCCATCCATTCAGCTATTTTAAAAATTACCTATAGCATGGAGGGACTTCCTTTGCTCTTTGTTACTTGGATGTTATTTTTACAGATGCCAACATTTCAATGAACTGAAAAGCAGTATACTCTTCAATGCTCAAAATGTTCTTATTGGCTTGAAAAAAAATCAACTGAATCAAATTCATCAAGTGGCAAAGAATTTTTTCATGGAATTCTGCAGAATATTTCTTCCATAAAACACAAATTAAGAATTATATTATGTATGTCTATATGGTGAAACAAGACTCAAATTAGGGGCAATTCAACTTAGGAACACTCTTGATGCACAAATTGGGTCTGCATTTAACCCTTCCACGGCAACAGGTGCTTTCCCATTGCGGGACAAAGTACGGATATTCTCGGGTGGGCCCAGGTTAAAATTTTTTTGAAGGTCATGAAAGCCAAGCCAGGTGGCCTAGGGCAAAGTCAGACTTTATCTGGCAAAAATGTGTTGTTGTGATTTCCCAAAGTTGGACTTTTTCCGCTAATCTTTTGTGGCCTCTGAATGGGACCCCTTCGTCTGGTGCCCAAAATGAAAAAGCCAAGAAGCTGAAAATAATATAACTAATCCAGGGATGAGATGAAAAAAAGCTCAGCCTTGGAGATGGCTTTTTTCATTTTTGGGCAAAATTTTTCTGCAGTATTTAAAAAATATGCCAGGATTTTTCCCAACTTTGCCCTGGATGCACTGTTATTATTTTTTTTAAGCTTCTCTTACTGACACCAAATTTTGCGGAAAAAGTCCGACTTTGCCGCCCCAGGGCTAAGGGGTCTCACTGTATTTACAACCAAGAGACAAGCAAGACACAAGGATTCTATACAAGAGAGTATAATTGAGTTACTTCACTGTGCACCTGATGCTAAATGCCTGATCTCAGAGGATGAATCATCTCGGGTTTATATAGGTGAAAATCAGGGGATAAACCAGGAAAGGGAATAGGTACCTGTGCATACGGATGCAGGGACCATAGAGAACAAAGAAAGCTAGGTTCTGGGAGTTGGTGCATATGTACCGTAAAGGGTTCAGATGCCATGGGTTCTGCACAGTTGGGGTACAGGTGTACTGACAGGGGTACTTGTGCCATGCATACACATTTACTAGGTTTGAATCTTGGAAGAATCATATATTATGATATTAATCTTATTAATCCTCATCCTTTGTTGTATATTCATCTTTCTCACATTCTTTCTAATATGCAGAGTTATTTTTGATACAGTACTATCTTTATGAAATAATTCATAGCACAGTATGATTGCAAAAATTATAAGATTCATTTCTACTGAGAACAAATTGTTCAAAATAGTTTTAGAAAATCTTGAAAACAGGATCAAATGCCTTGATATGAGGTCTTACATCCCAACAGCAGAGCATAAAGCAGTTTAAAAGTATAGCAGATACCTGATATTGCAGACACTCTTGTTATAATCTCATTTCAATTCACAGTAACGAACAGGTAACTTTACTCGTATCTTGAAACATGCGCTTAATTTGTGACCCAAGTACAGTACATTTTTAGTACACAGGGAATTTCGAGGGAATTTGTTTTTCTCAATTTGATGATTAAATTAAACGTCATTTCTACGAGAAGCGACGGGAGAATTACGCACATATCACTTTTGAAAAATTTCAAAAACATCGTCATATGATATCTTGAGCCGGAATTCAATTACGTTTGTCAAATTGAACGTCAATTCAGCATTGACTGATAAGGTCATAAGACACTATGTACTTTAACGTACGAAATATAGCTTATCGAGTTTATGTTTGAGATCCAAACACGTGTTTTTTTTCGAAAGACCCATAGTGTAGCTTGTGTACAAAATATTTGCTTTAGTTCCCATTCACAATCAAGTAAATACGGATTATATTTCACGAACGATTTTCTCCGATAATAAAACGTCATTACAGGATTTCATTGGGCGTGCCTTTTTTGATGAAAGCTGTGTGGAGCTGAAATATTTTGACAATCACTTACTAACAGCTTAGATGATGTTTTTGGTCGCTGTTACCGTGATGTGCATTATGGTGAGAAAATTGAATGAAAATTATTCAAATTGAAACAACGGTGTACGGAACATATCACGAAAAGACTGATTAATTCAATGCATGTGGGGGTTTCTTTTAATGTACGCTGTAGATTTTTCAAAAAAAAAATTTTATCGGACAAAAATTTAAATTTAAAAAATTAAAAATTTAAAATTTATTTTTAAGATTGACACCGTACATCCCAAGTGGAAAATTAATTTGAAAATAATTTGTATCGAAAGAATAGACTAAATATTGTTTCATTCATTGTCGCATAATATACCAATAATGAATCTTTATAATCATTAGCATCGGAGTCTGTCTCCGTTGCTTCGTCATTGCTTGATCAGCAAAAAAAGAAGCCCAGAAATAAAATTTAAATCCGAGACATTTTCAGATATAGATAATTTTCCAAACGAAGCTTACTCGAGATAAAGCAGAGTTCGTTTTTATATTATGGAAAAAAATAATGTTTTGCAGTTTTAGGAGGATCTTTTTCAAAGGACGGGAGGCGGATTTTTTCTGCAAAACACGCAAGTTTATGAAATTTGCATTTTATCTGAGGTTTGTTGTGCGTGTCACCATCCCGATGTCTCACCACTACACCGTTTTATCAAAGACTGTCGAAACCTATCGTTTCATGATTATTATTATTTTTAAATATATGCTTACACCATCTTTTTAGCACATGATTGCTCAAACACAAGGACATGGTCGACTCACTGAACCGCCGTCCAGAGCCACGATGTGGAGATATGGCTGGGATAATCCCGTAGATTACGACGATGCTCAATCCTTCTGTGGCGGTTTCCAAGTCAGTAATGACGCCTTTTTAATTCACTGTATTCAAACCTTCTTCATTCCGTGCGAATAGCTATTAAACGTTCAAAATGTCAAGTAAGCGTTTATGTGCATCTGGGTTTTTTTTTTAAATCGAATCCAATGCCAGGTTTTCAAGAAAAATGCTGTACTTCATTATTTGCTATATAACGGCACAGTAGTCAAATCTTGAGTTAATCAAACTGCTGAAAACATGCAACAGAATAAAAAAAAGGCCTTGATTCAGATCGTTACTGTATACTTGTCAATACAGGCATAGCATTGAAATCATGTCTGCATTCATCAAATTTTGAATGAATGCCCGCAGTTGCAAACCCTTTCATTACTAAATTCCAATCGAATCAAACTTGATTTTTTTTTCATTTTCGCCGTTTATTGCGGCCAGTTCTGGGCTGCTTGAATAGATCAGAGAGCATTTTGGCTCGTAAATCTGGATTTGCATTCTATTTTCACAGTATTTATGCAGTGAATTTGAAAAGGCAAACTTATATTTTGCTTTGAATAAAAAAATTGACTTGAAATTATTAGTGAAACCTCTCCAAGTCAAACTTCAAGGGACCAGCAACAAGATTTGACTTAGGGAGGTTTTGAATTGAGCTAAAATACAAAGCCCTTTTCTCCTGGGAAACATAGAAAAATCGCTCGAAGTTGTAAATTGTGATACAGTATTGCAAGGATGAAATTAAAATTCAAATGAGTTGAAAGTATCCTGAACTTGGAGGCAGGGTTCATTTGCCCAACTGAGTCTCTCACCTCCTTTCAAAACAAATACATTTCTGTTTTCATTGCTTTTTTCTTTCTTGTGTCAAGAGAATAAAACCCAAATGGGCCACGGAAAATTCAACTTATGGAGGCTTGAGGTGAAAAGCCTTTGACTGAGAGAGGTTTTATATGCATTAATTCTAAGGGGATTCAGACAGGACCTTAAAAAAATCGACTTGGGGGGGGGGGGGGGGGACAGTATATTTGACTGAGGGAGGCTTGAGTTATTGAGGTTCAACTGTAATTGCATTACAATTGCTTTTTGCAGGCATCAAGAAACTATAGTCCTTGGTTCCAGAAATGTATCCAGTTCCTGCAAAGTTAAAGCGAAATTGAAGTGAAGTAAAGCGGATGTGATGAAATCTTGATCAGAAACCTTTCTTATATCATTATGTAGCAAAGGAAGATTACCGTACTCTACGGCATAGCCTTATTTCCATTCGATGGAAACATAAACTGTTCGTATCTATGAATAAAAAAAAAATTACGAAGCATTCGAAAAATGACTTCATCATCAGGTTCAATGGAACCAAAATGAAGGAAGATGCGGGATTTGCGGAGACGCTTTCAATGAGTCGATGCCACGAACCCACGAAGTCAATGGAATTTACGCAAATGGCATCATTGTCGATAGTTACACTGTGGGAGACATAGTGAATGTTCAAGTGGAAATTACTGTCAATCACAAGGGTTATTTCCAGTTCCGAATGTGTTCTTACGCGGAAGACGGAGAAAACGTTGAAGTTAGTCAAGAATGTCTGGACAGGTGAGACCCGTATAGGCTTTTCCTTTTTTAAATTTACTCAGTCTATTTTTTGGAGGACGAAAATTTGTTTAATTTTCGCATAAAATAATAATACAGTGTATACGCAAAAAATAATAGTGGGGCCCCGAGATACGGACGTAATTTCCTGGTGCTTGGAACTTGTCCTAGTCAGAAGGTCTTTATGTTGTGTTTTACCTTAGACTCCGAATGGAATTTTTTTTAATTGGTTCTCCTTTTCATCAAAAATATAGAAAAAGTCGCCAAAAAATGAAAAAAAATTTTACTCATCTCAAGATAGGATTAAAAAAAATTTTGCAGAAAAAAAACCAAACAGAATCTGATTTTTTGGCATGAAATGGAGCTGAAGAAGAAATGAGCAAGAGCACCTCTTGCTATACTTCGCAAAGACAATGAGAATAAAACCAAAAAAGTACCAAATTATCCTGTTTATTTACTATTGCGAATTTGAGTTAAGTTATCATGATATTAATTTCAAAATGTTCGTGAGCATTAAAAAAATTAGTTTGTTCAAGATTAATTCCCATTATGAAAAATTCAGTTTTTCTAGAAATCTTAGGAAAGTGTCCATATCTCAAAATATTTTCCGGATGTTAGGGCAGATTTTTGAGCTTAAATCGTCCGTAAGTCGCAGCATATTAACTCGGAAAGCACGCATGTCGGGGCCCATTATTTTCTCCTTCTTTTTACTCATTTTCACAGGCAAGTGAACGGCCTGTGATTACTTGGCTTAATAATAGGCTTGGAAACATATAATTCTTTTTGTGTAAATAACGCAAAAAAATGGAAGACTTTTTTGGGAGAAATAAGATGAGTCCGATTCAAATAACGATATTTTTCTCTGCCTTGGAACCTCAAGATTTATTTGAATTTTCATTCGATTGATATATTAACTAACTTTTTTCGGCGAATATTTTCGTGGGACAGAGACGTGAAACTTAAAAATCGAATTCGTATTTCAGGCAAGTTTCGTTGTACTGAAACACGAAAATTTTCAGGTGGAAGACTGATTGAATTTTGAATTTGAAAAGGCATTTGTTGGAAATCGCTGGAGATCACCCTGAGGGTGCGGACCCTACCAAATATTTGGTTGGCACGGAAAATGGTTTCTACGATTTCCAAGTGAAGCTTCCGGATGACCTGATATGCAACCATTGTTTATTCCAGGTGAGCAGAAAAAGCATATTTTGTATAGTGCGGATATATTTCACGGAATCAAAAATATTCAATAAACAGCCGATTCATATACGCGTTCACGACGAATATTATTCCAGGCAAGACGCTTTCTGCTTAGTCAGTACTTATTTTCTTTTTTATTCCTATCCTGATTTCATGAAAACATGAAGGAATACAATTTTTTGTTCAAATTCCACGAAAGAAGTCAACTTTCCTGTCAGTCGATCGAGATCAGGATTTTCTCGTGAATATTCGCAGTGTCATTTGAGATTTTTTTTTCTCTGTCGCATTTTTTTCATTTGCGTCACTGAACATTCCTCTCAAGTTTTTGCTTGGTCACCGTGGGTTCTTGCTGAAGTCACGGCGAAACAAAAGGGGATTGTTTCAGTTCCGTCGGGATCCCGATGACGTTTGTTTCGATGAGGTTTTCGCATAAAAACCCAGGGTTCGGATTCAGAGTAGATTCAGTCGACATTCATTTGCAGATTCTCAAACACACGCGTTTGGAAGATTTAAAAGAAAGTCTTGCAGACTCAGACGACCTCAAAGATATTAAAATTATTTAACCTTGAAGATGTTTTACGTTTAACTCATGCAATATAGCATTTTGAGATTGACATGGTGAAAATAATTGCTCAGTGTTGAAGGCATTTTGAAGTTAATTTCAAACATTTTTTTTCCTAATCGATTGATATCATCTGAAACAGGGGATTTTTGCTGCATTCTCAAAAGCTAGGAAAAACTGTTGTGAAGTGTACACGAATGTTTGCACATACAGCTGGACCTTGCTAAGTCAAAAATCTCCCCAAAATGCCAAATATTTGTTTTGTTCCTCTATGAATTTCCTCACAACTGCTGTAATATAAACCGTAACTCTTCCAATACATTTTCTTTGGAAACCTCCAAAAGTAAAATTTTGAGAAGCCACTACGCTGTTGTATTCTAGGAAAAGCGAAGAGCGATACAATTGGAACTTCACGCTTTTCGAAAATAAGTCAATGACTAATCGAGCAAATGTACCTTCACATATTTAAGTTCAGTTTTCTGTCAAATCAATTACAGTATTGAGCAGTTTGAAGCACAGAATATCACCAATTTTATCTTACAGTGATTCTTCCCCCTTACACTCCCTCAGTAAAAATTCTGGTTTTATAACTCAAAAACTTTGCAACTCGAATATTCACGGGGGTCCCTCTGAGTTCAACCCACACAGGTTTGACTGCTGCAGTAAATTCTAGAACTTGATTGCGTGTTTCAAAGTAATGATTTCTATCCATGTTTGTTTGTCTCTTGAGTCGTGAAAGAGCAAAACAAAATTCGTGAAATTTCCCGTTACAGTTATTTCAACGGACTTACATTTCAGTAATTTCCGAACCCCGCCCTATAAGAATACGAGGTTTAAACTCAAATAAACCCCCCAAGTTGAATAGACGTGTGCTTGTGGGTTCCTCTGAATTCAACCCAAACATATATGGGTTTGAAGATAGTACAGTGAGACCCTGAGATGCGGACGTAATTGGTGCATCATGAGTGTCCCTAAGTTGAAATGTACCTTAGTTTAGTCTCTGATACTGTTACCTTAGACTTACATTATACAATTTTTAATTGGTGTTTTTTGGACAAAATATTCACCATCATTCCATGAAACTAAAAATTGTCTCCCAATTTAAACTGATTCAATCATGGACAATTGGGGAATTGAATATATACTGATACTTCTGTACCATACATATAAATGTTGGCATTCTATGTAAAAATAACATTCAAGTGAAACAGAGAAAAGGAAGTCCCTCTATGCTGGAAGTATTTTTTAAAATTAGCTAAATGGATGGTAAATTGGTGAGAGAAATGGCCAAGAACTTTCCTTACATCAATTTTAGGATCAGAAGTATTTGTTTCTTGTAATTTGGCCTGAAATGAATTTGCAATTTCATCACAAAATGTCCCTATTATGTTGAGTCAGTGTCCTCATGCTCAGGCTTTTTTATTAATAATTTTCATGGGAAAATAGGAGTCCCTATATATGTAAAATTGTCAACACGTTGAGGTGTCTGCATGTAGGGGTCTCACTGAATATACATTTTAGAAGTTGATCAATTGTACGTTTCAAAGTGATGATTGTTATACATCTGCGTGTTAATCGTCGAGAGGGAGAGAAAAACAAACTTTGAAAACGTTCCATATGTTGAATTGTATGCTTCAGTGGACTTACACAACAGCGAATAACTGGGGTCCTTGTGAAGACGGCACGAGCGCCGTCGGTTGCGGGCCGCAGGAGACCTTCCGCGCCTGCGCCGACGTCGCGGTTTTCCCCGCCAGCACCGCGACTTTCGACATCAGCGACACCGAGGATGACGACGATGACGTCGATGTCGATGAGTGTACCTCACCAAAGTGTTCATCAGTTGGTAGGACTGAGCTCAAAACGGGTTCTTTCGAACGACCGGTGAGAGTTATTGTGATACTCACGACGAGTTTTTCACTTTACAGTGAGCTATCATTATATATAGCAGGCGTATATAATGATTTTTTTATGCTTATTGCTTTTGAAGTCCTGTGAGTCCATCGAACGTGTTCTGTTCGAAGTGGTATTCAGGTATTTGAATAATCTAGACTTATGCGGAATGCATAATGTTTTCTATCGAGACCACTGCTAGGAATACCGTCAATAATAGAGAAATTTACATTTGCACGAAAAATGGGGTTTTTTTCTTCAAAACAGACCAAAATTTTGATGAGGCAAAACCTGATTGTCTGGTTTTGTTGACAAAACATGGTTGTGTTGACCAGTGTTTTCATCATTTGATTGGCTTGTAGAAGTGGTACCTTGTACTAATCCGTTGCTGGACTAGGGTCAAATTGCAAAAGTGGGTTGAATTGCGAGACAATTTCAAATCACTCAAATGGCATGTGTTTTTTTTACATGGTATTTGAAGTTTCATGTCTCTCCCCAGGTAAAATTGCAGGGCAGACGTCAAATTAAAAGTTGACCTCCCAGCAAATTTGACTATTGGATTGTGGGATGGTGGGATGGTCGAATTGCAGGAGGTCAAATTGCAATATAGAAAAATATGTACAAACTTTCTCAAGTATACACTTGATACCATGTCTAAAAATTGCATACTTGTATCTGCCAAGACAATGAGTTTGAATAAAGGGACGAACTGAAGTTTGTAAAACTACAATTTTTTTTTAAAATCAGAAACCAATATTGTGAGGATTTTAAATAGGACTCGTAGAAAGAGTTCTGGAAGATTTCAATTTTTTTAATATGTAGCATAACAGTTCAAATTCTTGCAAATAAAAGAAACAGTTCTCAACCAAATCAAGATTGCATTAAAAGGCTTAATTTACTTGAAAAATGACGACGGGTGCACATTTAATCAAGGAAACTTCTTGGGAAATTTTTAAAAAATTGAGAAGGTATTTATATTTTTTCGATCTTCAAAATTTCATTTTAATCGGAACGGGAATTTTTACACATGAATGCGTTTCCTCCGTCTTCTTTAAAATATGCCTAATTGCTGGAGTAAAGAAAATTCGAAGCACATCAGGACGCGGATTCGAAATACTGACACTTGAATTTAGTTTGATATTCAGCTCAGTTCATGCGTAGACTTTTTAAATTACTTAAAATATGGTCCACGATGTGTGACAAACTCACCAACTTTTGCTATGATACTTAGAATTTTTGATACAGTCAGAACTATTGTATTTGTCGCGGAAAGTTTTTCCGATTTTTGTGCATCATTTCACGAATGAAATAAATATAATATTCTTCAATAAATTAACTTTCAATAAGTCAATCGATATTCTAAGGACATTTTCTAGTTTAAATCGCGCCAGCATTACCTAAGATTCAAAATTCCAGGAAAAAGTCTGGTACGAGATTTTCTAATTAATGTAATTGAAAGCGCAGACTTCGTATAGAGCTTTTATATTTCATCTGCAATAGGTCATAAATTGACCTCGATTTGAAATATTCGTTTTACAGCACGTCGTTCAGCCGGCACATAGCAATAAAGCCTATGATGATGCAGATAAGCACTCGGATCACAGCTCAAACGGGGAACCAGGAAAAGCTGAATATTTCAGGTAACTTTCGTTCGAAAATTCCTCGTATTTTATTTATAACATTCATGAAATTAATCATTCGTTTCACTTTCAGATCGTCTTCCATATCGCTGAACGCCGACAATGCAAAGATTACAAACCAGCAGCAGCTGCTTTGAAACGTGTTTCTGGAATGACACAATGGTGCAGAAATAATTGCGAAGCAGGATTCTGTCCAGAGTCTCACTGTATTTGCTTGAAGTGATTCGCTGATTTGAAAAACGTTTGATTGAATTCAGTTTTG
>CAJPEX010004245.1:0-19601 GCA_905338405.1 Notodromas monacha | reverse complement strand
TTTCTGAAAACACGAACCCAGAAACTACGACGTTGAACCGAAATGAACCCGATGAACGGATGGGCAAATCGACGAAATGATCCGCCATTATCAACCCGCAACCCGATTCGTCTTTGGGTATCGTCCATTCCAACTCCCGAAACTGATGTCTGTGAAATTCCACTCCTTCCTCTGGATGATTAGTGGTAATGACTGCATTGGGTACACCATAGAGGGTGGAACCTTTCTTCAATCTTAAGGTATCACCTGAAAAATTTAAAACGAAAATTGAGACTAACAATGGATCCAATAACAAGGCGAAAGTAAACCTCACTAGAACTTGAATCGGAGGAACTCAATAATGTGAAGTGATCTTGAAGTTTTAATTTTAAGTGAAAGATGAAAAGATGAGGGCGATCTAAAAATTTGATCATCCGTAAATTACAAAAAATTCGAAAACCACTTCGTGATGAACGCACAGAAAAAAGGCGAACATACGGGAATTTTCTCTCAAAATTTACGCATAATTAATGATCCTGAGCTCTCAACCTTCTTTCGACCTTCAAATGAACGCGAGTAAACGTCAAAATAAATAAAAGCCTGGATAATTCGTGCATGACAAAATTAGCATCAATTGGGAATCATGTCCCGAACAAGCGAAACAATGTGGGGATCACTAATCGAGACTCACCTTTCGATAGACGGTACAACAATCCGTCATGATTATCTCCGACATTCACAATCAACGTTTTGATCAACGACATAACGGCACAAAACAAACTTCCTTCAACAAACTCTTAAAAAACGGAGAACAATAACACACTCAGCTGATGAAACATCACAACTCCAAGAATTGCGTTTTTATAAAGCGGATTTAACGCATCAAGTGATAAATGAAGAACGCTCGACTAATCCACAGGAACTCGTTTCACGCCTTTCTCATACGACGCGCTTCACAGGAATAAACCTTTTTAAGCCGTTGACGTGACCGACAGCACGCACCTCACAGTTTCTTTTTCTTCTCCCTTCTCACAAACCCTCAAAGCCCGCGAAAGCTTCAACTGATCCATTAACCACGCAATAGTTGAAAACGTCGCGGAGAAAAATAAAATCATCCCATCCGATCACGAGACAAGGTAATACGATCGAAGCAGAAAAGTTCCCCGCCCATCAGACGCACAGACGGACAGTTCAGATTAAATCTACGAGAATACATTTTACAGAATACATGAAAAATAACATTTAACGCATGTTTTTGTCCTTTGAATTCCAATAATTCGCCAGTAAACGAGGCTAAATTTTTTTTAAAGGTTCAGATTTTTCTTTGCAACGGAACGCCGAAAAGATGATCATATTCCGTTCGTACACGAGGCATTGAAATGCAATAACAAGAAAATAAAATACTGTACACTAGGATCCAAAAATCAAAATAATCCACAAATTAATTGCTCAGGCTCTAGAATATGGATTTCTCAGATTATTACGTAATAATTTCATACTTTAATATTTTCTTCAGAGGTTCAACGTATTCCCCAATCAACGAGAAAAGCTAGTGAACAGCCGAAAACATTGAAGGAATTTTAAAAAGGAAATCGTACCACTTCAAGAGGCAAGTAAATGATGTAGTAGCCGAAGATTCTGAATAAAAAAAATAACGCACACATGACTAAATACGGATAAAAATTCAACAGATAATGAAGTTGCTCGAATAAAGTCAATAGAAAATAACATTTTCGCATATGTTTTTCGAAGAATTTAAATTGTGTCACCAGCATGAAAAAAGAACTCCGAACAATTCAAATGTTTCGATTATAATCAACTTGAAAGCCTCATACCATCATGATGACGTAATACTGTATGACAAATACGAAGAAGTGCGTCAAGATTCTGGACTGAACGATAAACACATAAGAGGTTATATATTCATCACTAGACAATGCACTTTTTGGAATACCGTTTTCAGAAATTAATCAGCTCCATTGTTTTTTTGGTCAGAAAAAATCTATACCGGTCGAATGTTTTAGTGCTTACACGCGTAGTTTCAAAAACAGAACCGCGAAAGAAAAACAGCCTTTTGAATGACAAAAAGGGGAACTCTTTGAAGAAAAAAAGCATCGTTCAGCGCATCAAAACAGAAGCAAAGTGAAATAATTTTTTTTCCTTTCTTCTTTACCACGGGATCTTCTCTCCGTTGTATCGCAAGAACGCGCCCGAATCACTCAATTTCGAACCCAACACCGTTTTCAAAATGCCCGAGGCAGAATCCTGGGGACTCAATGGCGGAGGGGCTCCACTGGATCTTCCCATGTCAGTGTCGACCCAACCCGGATGCACAGCGATCCATACCACGCCGGGTTTCTCTTGCGAAAAGTTCATATTGAGCATGTTGAGTGCGACTTTTGAGCAGCGATACGCAGTCAATTTGCCGGATCCATTTTCGGCTATAGATGCCATGGCTGTCGTCATGTTGACCACAATGGATGGATTGGATTTGTCGTCGCGAAGAAGGCCAATGGCTTCTTGGTTCACCAACATGGGGCCAACAACGTTCGTCTTGTAGGTGGAAAGCATGTCTTCCGGGGTGGTCTCGAGCGCAAGGCCTGGGAGCTGTCCAATTACTCCTGAATAATGAAGAATCCGGAAATATCATTTCTGTTAAAATCATTTCAACCGTCCTTTTACAATTGAATAAGGATAACATGGTTTGAATATGATGAAACACTATAAAAATATGCACACTACCGTATTTACTCGAGTATCACACGCACATTTTTTCTCAAAATTGAAAGAAAAAAAGGGGCGCGAGTTACAAGCGAGTATGCATAATTTTAAAAAAGTTTTAGAAGTTCGGGTTTGGACTATATTTTATTCCAATTCGGAATTTTGGGCCGATTTTAACATATAAACGGACGGTAATTGAAATAATAAAAAGTGGTAGAATTCAGAATCAATTCATGCCTAAATTCCAATTTGGGTCTTCTTATTTTTATTAAATATTGCAGTTTTATAGTTTTGAAAAATGGGTTCGCGTCTAACTCGGGGATACCAGTTTATAATTGTTTCATTGAAGTCTGAAGTTCCAGAGTAACTGTGAGTGGAACAAGAACAAGCAAGAAAAAATTCCGGACATTTGTTTTAGTTTGCTTCTCTATATACATATCAACAATGCAATGATGAGATATTACGTACGTATCGTGCTTTACAACATTAATGTCAAATTTTCGAACTGATACGTTTGTATTGTAAAATGGAAACAATACGAAGATAATTGAGTACACTTGCGAAATCTGAACCCTGAAAACTAGATGGAACGCTTGAAGTTCAGTCTTCGAAACAAGTAGTTATTTTAATGCGAAAAGTATTAAGCGAGGTTAAGACTACAATGAGTAAAGTAGTTTTCTAATCTTCCCTTTGGATGCAGTCATTTGAATTAATTAAAAATCATCCATATAAAAGCTAGGTAGCACAAAAAATAACAAGCGCTCTATAATCACAAATTTCATGAAACAAATTACAGTATTATCACGCCACTCCTCGGACCAAAGCCGAAAAAATTTTCATCTTTCAATGCCCAGAAAAAGTTTTCATCTTTCAATGCCCAGAAAAAGTTTCCAGCAGGTGCATTTCGAATCTTCACAACAAATCCTAAACTTGATTGTTTCTTTCTTTTTTTAAATAAAAAAGAGCATCAATTTCAAGATTCGAAGACTTCACGAGCATTTTCAATCACAGTACATTTATCAAATGCCTTATACAGTACAGTACTGTACTGTACTCTTACGTAAGATTTCAGATACGGTACGTAATTGTGAGCATGATCAACGAAATCCGAAGAAAACGAAAGCTTCTCATAGCATGAGGGTATTCAACCAGAAATGAAACTCACGGCGCAATAACTATTCCTATAGGTCTCATCCTCTCTAAAAGAACCGAAGTCGTTTTCGTAGGAATTATGAGCGTGCTAGAAGTTGCAGGTTAAAATAGCGTCCCCGGACTAAGAAGCTAAAGTCATTGTCAGCAAGCTCGGTAGCTGCAATTGGATTCCTGCACGTGGCAATAACCTGCAAAATTTAAATTTTCTCGAAATGAAGAATAAAATGCAAAAATTGCTAAATTAAAATAAAATAAATTTACCTGAAGTCCAGATGAAAGACATTCCTTGACGAGCGCAAGGCCGATTCCACGGGAGCTGCCAGTGATCATTACCGTTTTCGCCATTTTTCCAGTGCACAAAAATCACTTGAATCAAAAAAAAATATTCGATTTTTATTTTCCTGTGGAAGACAAAATCATGATTGATCAATTGAATAATTACAGGAGGCGTCGAAAAAATTGTAAATAGCGCAAACCTCGAAAAGCACCAAGAAACTATAACATTTAGATAAATTCAAGACTCTATGACAGCGTTCCCCAACTTTTTTGGGCCTGCAAAATTTTCAAAAAAATTTCTGCGGACCAGCTAAGTTTCATAAAATTTGTACAGACTCAAAAAAGGTTTGCCTCAAAGACCTCATGGCAGGTATTTAAATAGTTTCTGGTTTTTGCAAAAATCGAGTTAAGAACAAATCAAGCAGCTTTAGTGGAATGACTTCAAAAAATTAGAAAGGTGGGCTTGAAGAAAGGTTTCTCAGAATAAGAAATTAAAATAAATTATTTCAGCAGGTGAAAATTTATCTCAAGCGTTAATACGAGAAAAGCCAAATTTTGTGTTTCATCAGATAATTTCATTTGTCATTGTCTTTCCGAAATTTCAAATAAAGATAACAGACTTTATTACTACTGTATTTGTGAGGAATTTATTATGCTGAAGAAAATTTCCCGCGGTCAGGCAAGAAAACTTCTGCGGACCACGGATTGGGGAACACTGCTCGAAAAAAATATGCTTTCATTCCGGTTATTTTATCATTTATGCTTTCAGGAAGAAATCTTGTTCCAAGAAGGATCGTACCATTTTATGACACAGGAAAACAGTTACGCTCTAGAATTATCTCTAAATTTTATCGTTTTCGTCTCTTTTTTGGGCCTGTGTTAGAATCAACAAGCGACGTTTAAAGCAGAAAATATTTTTCAGCGAGTGCTGTTTTGGGACACGCTTGATTGTGCAATTTCCTGGAACCTACGAAAAGTATTTAAAAATATGTATATATCGAAAGTTCGAGAAACGTCGGCCTCCTGTGTTCAGAAAAGATTACAAAGCCCACCTTTTGGTGAATGCGTTACTCAAACGACAAAACGAAAATATGATAAATATGCAGAAACAAACAATATCGAGTTCCGACCGCATTCTCTCATCTAGAAAGAAACGCAGACAATTATCTCGAAAATTTGCGAGAGAGAGAGAGGTCAGAGATAAGAACACGATTTTTCTCTCTCGGCATTTCGATGATCATTAGAAATGCCACACATCATGCACACATAAAATCTTTCCTCATCACGAAGATTACCATGTNGAAATCTGAACCCTGAAAACTAGATGGAACGTAACTTCAAGTCAGAAGCTTTGTTCATCAATAAAATTACGCTTTTCATAATTCGCTCCAATTCTGATGTTACTCATTTCATCAAAAGATTAGAAGGGAAACCTACGTCAGTAAACTTAATTAATTTTTTCATCCATATAAAAGCTAGGTAGCACAAAAAATAACAAGCGCTCTATAATCACAAATTTCATGAAACAAATTACAGTATTATCACGCCACTCCTCGGACCAAAGCCGAAAAAATTTTCATCTTTCAATGCCCAGAAAAAGTTTTCATCTTTCAATGCCCAGAAAAAGTTTCCAGCAGGTGCATTTCGAATCTTCACAACAAATCCTAAACTTGATTGTTTCTTTCTTTTTTTAAATAAAAAAGAGCATCAATTTCAAGATTCGAAGACTTCACGAGCATTTTCAATCACAGTACATTTATCAAATGCCTTATACAGTACAGTACTGTACTGTACTCTTACGTAAGATTTCAGATACGGTACGTAATTGTGAGCATGATCAACGAAATCCGAAGAAAACGAAAGCTTCTCATAGCATGAGGGTATTCAACCAGAAATGAAACTCACCCGCGTTATTGATAAGGATATCCAGAGTAGGAGAGATTTTCTTGGCTTCAGCAAAAGCATCCTTAATACTCGCACGATCTTCAACGTCCAATTTTATCGCAGGGGCCTGATTCTTCGATTTCAGTAAATCAGCAAGCTCGGTAGCTGCACTTGGATTCCTGCACGTGGCAATAACCTGCAAAATTTCAAGTTTCTCGGAATGAAGAATAAAATGCAAAATTTTTAAAAATAAAATAAAATTAATTTACCTGAAGTCCAGATGAAAGACATTCCTTGACGAGCGCGAGTCCGATTCCACGGGAGCTGCCAGTGATCATTACCGTTTTCGCCATTTTTTCAATGCACAAAAATCACTTGAACAAAAAAAATATATTCGATTTTTCTTTTCCTGTGGAAGACACAATCATGATTGATTACTGTAATTGAATAATTAAAGGAGGCGTCGAAAAATTTGTGAATAGCGCAAACCTCGAAAAGCACCAAGAAACTATAACATTTAGATAAATTCAAGACTCTATGACAGCGTTCCCCAACTTTTTTGGGCCTGCAAAATTTTCAAAAAAATTTCTGCGGACCAGCTAAGTTTCATAAAATTTGTACAGACTCAAAAAAATTTGCCTCAAAGACCTCATGGCAGGTATTTAAAATGTTCCTGGTTTTTGCAAAAATCAAGTTAAGAACAAATCAAGCAGCTTTAGTGGAATGACTTCAAAAAATTAGAAAGGTGGGCTTGAAGAAAGGTTTCTCAGAATTAAAAATTAAAATAAATTATTTCAGCAGGTGAAAATTTATCTCAAGCGTTATTACGAGAAAAGCCAAATTTTGTGTTTCATCAGATAATTTCAACTGTCATTGTCTTTCCGAAATTTCAAATAAAGATAACAGACTTCATTACTACTGTATTTGTGAGGAATTTATTATGCTGAAGAAAATGTCCCGCGGTCAGGCAAGAAAACTTCGGACCACGGATTGGGGAACACTGCTCTAAAAAAAATATGCTTTCATTCGGGTTATTTTGTCATTTATGCTTTCAGAAATAAATCTTGTTCCAAAAATAATAATAAAATCATAAACTAACCGAATCGAACCATTTTATGACAAAGGAAAACAGTTACGCTCTAGAATTATCCCTAAATGTTATCGTTTTCGACTCTTTTTGGGCCTGTGTTCGATTCAACAAGCGACGTTTAAAGCAGAAAATGTTTTTCAGCGAGTGCTGTTTTGGGACACGCTTGATTGTGCAATTTCCGGGAACCTACGAAAAGTATTTAAAAATATGTATATATCGAAAGTTCGAGAAACGTCGGCCTCCTGGGCTCAGAAAAGATTACGTTCGGGTGGAAAACCACTTACGCAATGAGTTTGCTGTTTTGCTTTTATACTATTTATACGTCTTTGTTTGTTATAGCTCAAGGCTGGCGTAAGAGAGTAGATCTTTCTTTGCGTCTGTTAATAGAGCAAAATTTGCGAGAGAGAGAGAGAGGTCAGAGATAAGAACACGATTTTTCTCTCTCGGCATTTCGATGATCATTAGAAATGCCACACATCATGCACACATAAAATCTTTCCTCATCACGAAGATTACCATGTCATCACACGAAGATGAAACTTCTTCTCCTTTCCACAAATCATTCCACACACACGACGGAAATATTACATCATCCCAAATACTGTACGAGACAAAGACTACCTTTGACCTGAAAACTTTGCATGAGATATTTTACACAGTTCCGAAATAAAAATCGATTGTACTGACTCTTAGGAGAGATTCCGATAAGGGCTCAAGGTGCTACTTCATGCAGTCGATCTTCTGCCATCTGACGAGCATTATTTTCCATTCAGTCTCATTTCGACTGCGTTCAATGTCTTATATCTCTCATCGGAGAAGTGAAGCATAATGTCAATCAAAAAAATGTTGGGAAATTCCGCATTTGCAAACAAGAGAGTTGATTTATGAGTTTCATGCATGTTTTGCGTCCCTTCTTGAGTCTTGTAGATCGGAGATGATGGAAATTATTTTTACACGGAAATAAATTTGATCATTTCCAAAACATTTCGCTCAACTAAAGTAGTTGAGAAATAGAATTTTATTTCGCACGGGATTTTGACGAAAAAGGGTAATAATTCTTGTCTTTCATATTTCATGAATTCGCAGGAAATAAATTTGTACGCAAAATATTTCACGAATGGAAGAAAATCTTTCTTTCATAATAAATGCTCAAGAATTGCAAACCACGCTGAAATGAAATGAGCGCTCTGATTTTGGAAATTCATGGGAAGGATTATGAATGTAGAAATGTTCGTAAAATATCAATCGGGGAGCAAGAATTTCCGATATTTTTCCCGTCAATGGTCAGAACTGAAATCGAAAACATTATTTGCAAAATTTCAAAATTTTCGGCGCAGTCTTGCTGATGAAATTCAGCGATTTGGATTTTTTGCATTCCAAGACACCATTTAAAAATATTGACAATACCTGGAAACCATCCCTTTTAGCGGAGAAGAAAAATCGCGCCTTCAACTCATCCTCTGCGGAAAGAAAATTGTGCAATCATTCAATCGTATGAAATCTCCAAAATCAAAAGCCTTAAAAATCGAAATCGCTGACTCTAGAGAAATGATTCAAGAAAATTGTTGAAAAAAAATCGTTAAAATTCAAGGCAAATTGCAGGAACAAGTTTTCTACGGAAAAAATTCAAATGATTAAAGAATATTTGAGAAACACGATGGGCGAACGCTAAAAGTCTCGAAAATTAAAACTAAAAAGCCAGCATTTCTTCTGCAAATCTATGCTCACCTGTCACATTTTTCATCAACGTATAACACAAGACATTCTTTTTACAAGTTTTCAGAAAATTCGCCATAAAGGTAGTCAATTTTTCAATATACCGAGATGTTTTCCGGGAATGTTTCATACGGAAAAATCTTTGGAATCGCAGTCACAGCCTTCGTCATAATCCAGCAAGTTTCCACTAGTCCAACAAGATATCATCGTTTCAAAAAAGGTCCAACAGCACCTGTGAACATCAACCCGGATGAATACAGTGAGTCTCGACATTTAATTCTCCAGGAAATTTCCCAAAAACAAAGACAATAATGAACAAAAAGCTTCATTCGTTTCCAGGTAAGGAATACTGGAACAAATTGGCAAAGAATGAGCTCGACAAGAGCATGAAGATAAATGCCAAATTGAATGTGGCTCGGGCGAAAAACGTAATCATGTTCCTGGGAGACGGAATGAGTATTCCGACTACGACAGCCGCCAGAATCTTGAAAGGTCAATTGACAAAAATCGATTCGACAGGAGAAGAAGCGTCTTTGGTGTTCGAAGATTTTCCTCACATCGCATTATCAAAAGTAAGTTCGCCACATTTCGTTCCATCACCAAATACAATCGGTTCCCTCATTAGGAAACTTTTCCCTTTTTGGACGAGTTTCGTTATGTAAAACGCGTTCGTCCTCAAGATTAAAATTTAATCGATTTGATTGGTTACAACAACTCACGAAAAGGCAGTAATAATTCCCACTATCTGCGTATTTATCGACAGAAAATTTTGAATTTAATATTGTTCAGCATGAAATTGAAGTAATCCTGAAAAAACTCCTGTTCAGAACTTTCTGAACTTCTCACATTATAAAGACAAGAAAATTTAGAACTAATGATTTTATTCATTCGTTTTAAAAGTTTTTTGAAAAATTCCCAAGTTTCACAAGATTAAATTGTAATCGATTTAATTGTATCCAACACTCACAAAAACGCAGTAATCATCCACACAATTTGCGTATTTATCGACAGAAAATTTTGAATTTAATATTGTTCAGCATGAAATTTAAGTAATCCTGACAAAATGTCTTGGCTCATAACTTTCTGAACTTCTCATATTCTGAAGACAAGAAAATGTTAAACTATGCTTTTATTCCCTCTTTCTACATGATATTGTAAAAATTCTCAATTTCCAGTCCAAAACTTTCTAAAATTTGCACATTTTTGAGCCAAAAATTAAGTGAAAAATTTCGTAATGTGATTCCGATCCCAGCCCCCTAAAAATTTCGTTATTCGGATTTTTCGTTTTGTGGGGACTCACTGAACCAAAATCTCTATTTTTTTTTAAGCTCAAAGCAGAAGAATAAACTCAAAAATACAAAAATTCAAGCTATAAAATACTGTGTCCTTTTCCTGACAGACATACAATGTGGATTTCCAAGTACCAGATTCAGCAGGTACAGGAACAGCGTACTTGACTGGCGTCAAGGCGAACTCGGGTACGGTAGGAGTCACTGCTGCCGTACCTCGGTACGACTGCAATGCCAGCAACATCGAAGAGAACCAGGTCGACTCATTTCTCCAATGGGCCATAGACGACGGACGAAATGCTGGTTCGTATGTTCCAGAATAATAATCAGGGCATAAAAGACAATCCTACAAGTCTTTTATTCACTCAATCCGCAAAAGAATTGCGGATGGAATTCCAGTTTTTAAAAAAAGGCATCGAATAAACAGAATCAGTTCATCCTATGAAAAATTATATGTTCAATTTTTGCAAATCGTTTTCAATGATCCAACAAAATCTTCGAGATGAAGAAATATACTTTTAGGCGAATTCGGCCGTTATGCAACAGTCGAGCGTTTCAACAAAGGTAGATGTCACTGGCAGTCTCAGAATTTGCTTAACCTCAGCTTCTTTGTTGTGCGCCGAAAATATAATAATAAAATGTTTTTAATACTGAAGTCTGGGTTGTGCGTAAAGCTTCAACGGACACACAATTTCTGCGAAAATTCTTATTTCACGACAACTATTTTTTGCACCTATTTTTTGTACCGTACAGTATATTATTTTTGAAAATTAATAACCGTGCAATTTTATTTTTCATAGAAGACGAGATGCCAAAAATAGTCGGAAACATTATCACTTTCCCTGATAGGAAGTGCTATTTTCACTTGACGCTCTTTTTTGCAAATGTTGGAATTTTTGGCAATAAAATGGAAGAGACGGAGATTAACAAAATGGTGGCATTTTTGGCAATAAAATGGAAGAGACGGAGATGAACACTTTTCTCGCACAGCGATATCACAGCTTAAATTCTTGACTGGTACAAAAACTGGAATACTTTAAACTAATGCAAATTCCCTTGAGTACCCTTGTTGTTGATGAGATCAGCAGGTTCAATATATATAAGGTACTGTATTTGCTCAAGCATGACGAAAACGGCGATTTAAATGACTTGAATTTAATTCAATTCTTTCCTTCTTTCTGCCTCATTCTTAACAACAACAAAAATAAAATGCAGGACTCGTTACAACAACCAGAATCACACACGCCACACCAGCAGCTGCCTACGCACATTGTGCCAATCGTGACTGGGAATGCGTCGGATTCGAACCCTGGGAGGGTCCAGAAACTGAACTTCCGGATCATTGCAAAGACATTGCAACCCAGTTGGTCAACGGAAAGACTGGCAAGGGTCTCAAGGTAGAATCAATAATATAATTAAAATTACTGCACCAATTAGAAAGCGTCCACAAGATTCAAAGGAAGTTTTGTTCAAATTACGTGAAATGTAAGAAAACGCTTCCGACAAATTCAAGAAAAAAATCGGTGCATAATGTTGAAGGAATCATTCGATTGCGAAACGTCACCCAGAAATTATTCGTTTTTCTTCTGGCAAAAAGGAAAAACTCCAAAACTTCTTATTGTCGAATAATACGTTCTAATCTAAATAAAAAGGAATTTCTGATTGTATTACTCGGTAGCGAGGTAACTATGATGAACGCGGAAATGCTGATTCATTTACTCCATCAACTCGAAATATGCTTCGACAAATAGCGTAAAGTATACATTTGGAAAGCTTTGAAAATAATTGATCATGCATCTGCAGTACAGTATTATTACTCTCAGCTCAAGAGATAAAACTCCCCAGGATCCCAAAACGAGTCCTAAATTTCTTTTCATATTATCGCAATTTGAAAAAGTTTGAAAAGAATGTCTCGCTCTACGAATTTCGAAGGGATTTTCTTAAAATTGCGTTAGATGAACACACAAGAGTAAACTCATCAAACACGTGCACAAAATCGTTGCATTTTATAATTTACCAAAAGCTGGCCAAAATTAATGCATCCCATCAAGAAAATCGTGAGGATTTCAAATTATGTCCAAAACTCGTTGATATTTCGAGTTCAACCCTCACGCGCCGGAAACAAGAAACAAATGTAATAAAATTCAAACATCTCGAGAATTTTCAGCGTTTTAATAAATGTTGACGAAATAAATCCCCGCACAGCACAAATAAATAATAAAAATTGGTAATTTCCAGGTGATTTTCGGAGGCGGAAGACATGCCTTCGACGGGACCATTAAGCCCACAGAAAACGATCCCAAAGGATCCTGCGTCAGAAACGTGAAGGAAAGTTTGATCGAAGAATGGCAGGAACTTCACAAGGACGAGAAAGCACACTACATTGAAAAAAAGACCGAACTTGAAAAACTTGACGCAAAAAACGTCGACCGAGTGCTCGGTGAGTAATGAAGTTTAAAAGTTATTCAAATTTGATTCACTGATGAAACCCAATAAGTGCCACATGAATTCAAGCTTCTGCAAAATTATCCCGCATTTCAAGTGGTTTAACACAATTTTCACATTTCAAATAACTGCGATTAAATACTGCAGATCAAATAACTGAAAAATGTAAAAAAAACACGGACTAAAAACATGACTGACTGTCCATTTGAAATTTCCCGTTCAAACTTCATCACGCCTCAACTTTGAATCAGAAATGAAAAACCGTCTTCAGTTTCATGACTAAAAGAATCTCGTGTGTTCAACAGGATTATTTGCCAATGATCACCTGCCGTACGCTAATTGACAAAAATCGATTCGACAGGAGAAGAAGCGTCTTTGGTGTTCGAAGATTTTCCTCACATCGCATTATCAAAAGTAAGTTCGCCACATTTCGTTCCATCACCAAATACAATCGGTTCCCTCATAAGGAAACTTTTCCTTTTTTGGACGAGTTTCGTTATGTAAAACGCGTTCGTCCTCAAGATTAAATTTTAATCGATTTGATTGGTTCCAGTCACTTACGAAAAGGCAGCAATAATTCCCACAATCTGCGTATTTATCGACAGAAAATTTTGAATTTAATATTGTTCAGAATGAAATTTAAGTAATCCTGAGAAAATTTCTTGGCTCATAACTTTCTGAACTTCTCATATTCTGAAGACAAGAAAATGTTAAACTACGCTTTTATTCCCTCTTTCTACATGATATTGTAAAAATTCTCAATTTCCAGTCCAAAACTTTCTAAAATTTGCACATTTTTGAGCCAAAAATTAAGTGAAAAATTTCGTAATGTGATTCCCATCCCAGCCCCCTAAAAATGTCGTTATTCGGATTTTTCGTTTTGTGGGGACTCACTGAACCAAAATCTCTATTTTTTTTAGGTTCAAAGCAGAAGAATAAACTCAAAAATACAAAAATTCAAGCTATAAAATACTGTGTCCTTTTCCTGACAGACATACAATGTGGATTTCCAAGTACCAGATTCAGCAGGTACAGGAACAGCGTACTTGACTGGCGTCAAGGCGAACTCGGGTACGGTAGGAGTCACTGCTGCCGTACCTCGGTACGACTGCAATGCCAGCAACATCGAAGAGAACCAGGTCGACTCATTTCTCCAATGGGCCATCGACGACGGACGAAATGCTGGTTCGTATGTTCAAGAATATTAATCAGGGCATAAAAGACAATCCTACAAGTCTTTCATTCACTCAATCCGCAAAAGAATTGCGGATGGAATTCCAGTTTAAAAAAAAAAGGCATCGAATAAATAGAATAAGTTCATTCTACGAAAAAGGATACGTTCAATTTTTGCAAATCGTTTTCAATGATCCAACAAAATCTTCGAGATGAAGAAATATACTTGTTTGCGTATTCGTCCGTCGTTATGCAACAGTCGAGCGTTTCAACAAAGGTAGATGTCACTGGCAGTCTCAGAATTGGCTCAACCTCAGCTTATTTGTTGTGCACCCAAAATAAAATAATGATAATCAAAATTTTTTTTCTTCAAATACTGATGCCTGGGTTGTGCGTAAAGCTTCAAAGAACATGCCATTTCTGCGAGAAATTCCTATTTTAGGACAAATATGTTTTGCCCACATAGTCGTACCGTATATTATTTTTGAAAAATTATAACTGTGCAATTTTTTTATAAAAGACGAGGCGCCAAAAAGAGTTGGAAACATTACACCTTCGCCTGATACGAAGTGCTATTTTCAATTGACGCTCTTTTTTGCACATGGCGGCATTTTTGGCAATAAAATGGAAGGGACAGAGGAAGGGACCGAGATGGAAACTTTTCTAGCACTGCGATACGAGGTATCACAGCTTAAATTCTTGAATGTTACAAAAACTGGAATAATTTAATCTAATCCCCTTAATCAAATTAAAATAATTAAATTCCCTCGCGTACCCTTGTTGATTAGATCCGCAGGTTCAAGCAAAGTATTCGAAGAATTCAGGCCCATAGAATATATATATACAGCATACCGTATTTGCTCAAGCATGACGAAAACGGCGACTTAAATGACTTGAATTTAATTCAATTCTCTCCTTCTTTCTGCCTCATTCCTAAAAAAAAAAAAAATGCAGGACTCGTTACAACAACCAGAATCACACACGCCACACCAGCAGCTGCCTACGCACATTGTGCCAATCGTGACTGGGAATGCGTCGGATTCGAACCCTGGGAAGGTCCAGAAACTGAACTTCCGGATCATTGCAAAGACATTGCAACCCAGTTGGTCAACGGAAAGACTGGCAAGGGTCTCAAGGTAGATTCAGTACAATAATATACAATAATTCAAATTACAGCAACAATTTGAAAGCGTCCACAAAATGTTTCGCTCCACAAGATTCAAAGGAAGTTTTGCTCAAATTACGTGAAATGTAAGAAAACGCTTCCGACAAAAACAAAATCAAATCGGCGCATTATTTTGATGGAATCATTCAATTGCGAAACATCACCCAGAAATTATTCCGTTTTTTTTGCAAAAACGAAAACCTCCAAAACTTCAAATTGCCAAATAATACGTTCTAATCTAAATAAAAAGCAATTTCTGATTGTATTACTCGGTAGCGAAGTAACTATGATGAACGCGGAAATACTGATTCATTTAATCAATCAACTCTAAATATGCTTCGACAAATAGCGTGAAGTATAAATTTGGAAAGCTTTGAAAATAATTGGCCATGTATTATTACTCGCAGCGCAAGAGATAAAACTCCCCAGTATCCCAAAACGAGTCCTAATTTTTATTTATTTATATTATAGCAATTTGAAAGCGTTTGAAAAGAATGCGCTCTACGAAATTCGAAGGGATTTTCTTAAAATTGCTAGATGAACACACAAGATTAAAGTCATCAAACACATGCATAAAATCGTTGCATTTTGCAATAATAAAAGCTGGCCAAAATTAATGCATCCCATAATTAAATCGTGGGGATTTCAAATTATGGCCAAAACTCGCTGATATTTCGAGTTCAACCCTCACGCGCAGAACACAAGAAACAAATGTAATAAAATTCAAACATCTCGAGGATTGTCAGCGTTTCAATAAATATTTGATGAAATAAATCCCCACACAGCACCCAAAAAAAAAATTATAAAAATTTGTAATTTCCAGGTGATTTTCGGAGGCGGAAGACATGCCTTCGACGGGACTATTAAGCCCACAGAAAACGACCCCAAAGGATCCTGCGTCAGAAACGTGAAGGAAAGTTTGATCGAAGAATGGCAGGAACTTCACAAGGACGAGAAAGCACACTACATTGAAAAAAAGACCGAACTTGAAAAACTTGACGCAAAAAACGTAATTTCCCGTTCAAACTTCATCACGCCTCAACTTTGAATCAGAAATGAAAAACCGTCTTCAGTTTCATGACTAAAAGAATCTCGTGTGTTCAACAGGATTATTTGCCAATGATCACCTGCCGTACGCACACGAAAGGGAAGCGTCGCCAGAAAACAGAGAACAATTCCCGTCTCTCGCCGAAATGACGAAAAAGGCAATCGAAATTCTGCAAGCAGGAAATGACAACGGATTTTCGTTGCTGGTAAATCCAATAGCTGAAATCCAGCGCCATTATCACGCAAAAAATAATAATCAGCTCGAGGTTTTCGCACTATTCAAGAATTTTTAAAAGGAGAGAATTCAAGGAAACGTAGAATTGCCAAATGAATGGCGCAACTGCATCCGAGATTCTTCGAGTATTCCTTCAATAATTCTCAAATAAATTAATGAAAATATCATAAAATAACAGCAAAAAGGCACGAAAGCAACAAAAAATTTGAAAGCTCTGGAAAAATTGCGCACGCGAAAGAATTTCTCACAGCAACTTCAATTTTTACAAAAAAAAAAAACCCTCTTCATAAATTTAATTACCCAAGTATAGTTCAAAATCTGAAGTTAAAATCGGTGGCGACAGGCATCAATTACTGTATGTGCGAAAAATCCATTGTGTGAGACTTTAATTATCCGAAGTAAAAGATTTAAAAAAAAAAAAACAGTGCTAAATGAAATATTGAGGCACCAGAGTTCCCGATATATTTTTACCCTCCACCAAGTATCTCCTGAGAATCATATTCAAAGGTTTTCTTGTGCTCTTGATTATTTTGTGAGCATTTTCACTAAAGTAAAATATCTAAATCATTAATTAATCATGAATCATTCTAACATAAATCTTGAAGCAGCAGAAAGCGTACGAAAAATCACTAATTAATAATATAACGCAAATTGAAACTTACAAATCGTTTCGATGGACTTCACAATTTTTTTTTTTAATGCACACGCAAACACACACAGGTGGAAGGAGGAAGAATTGACCACGCTCATCACGCCTTACAAATGAATGCCGCATTCCTGGAACTTCTAGACATGGAGTCTGCAGTTTCTGCGGCCATGGAAATGACTGACCCGGATGAAACCCTCATCATAGTCACAGCCGATCACTCACACACCATGTCTTTCGGTGGATGGCCACAACGTGGAACACCATTGCATGGTGAGTACAAAACAATGAAATAAAAATACTTTAAAACCAATCAAGAGCAATTAAAATAATAATTTGAATAAATCAGGGAACAATAAATTGAATGCGCTCAATCTTCCGAGTTCAACTCAGTGCAAGTTTACAAACACCGAAATTCTGGGCAGAAAACGAAAATTATTCAATATGGAACGTCAAAGAAATTGTAAATACACATTACAAAATGCTTATTACAAAATAATACAGTATACAAATTTTGCGAAACGTTAGTTGCAGTTTCCTTGTGCCATAACTTTTTTGGAAAAAGATTACAAAGTTCATATTTCAAATGCTCAATTTAATACACAAGGGCGATTCAGATATGAATGGGCTGACTAATACAGTACCGCATTTCATAAAATACAGCACTGTGCCATATTATTTTTTTTTCTAAATCAAATTGCTTCAATACTCAATTTTCATTTTTTTTATCTTTGCCACAGCATACGTCTAAGGGCAAGAATTTTCTCAGGAGTAGCGAAAATACTTTTTAATCCTAGCCTTCACCTCGGCATCACTTTTCAATAAAATTGCTTTTTTAATTCAATTTTATTTATACGATAACCGAGTTGCAAAACCAGCCGAGAATTCTCAGGAAGATGTCCGTTGTTCTCGTCTTCTGGAAATAAAATACCATTCACAAAGTTGCCAAGTCTCATAACTTATGGAACACTCAACGGGCAAAAAAAAAATAGAGATTTCTTAAAAACAATTTTCACACAAATTATCCATTGGTTCTCCTCAGGTATGGGTGGCGATGATGATGACGGAATAGCTTACCTGAAAATGGCCTACGCCAATGGCCCACGGCCGTATTTATACAACGAAACCCAACGACCAGATCCACAAGGTGAAGCAGTGGAGAAACCAGATTACCAACCGTTGGTGCCCGTCAACCTGTACTCGGAAACCCATGGCGCCGATGACGTCGCAATTTACGCCCAAGGTTCGCAATACAATACTGTCTAAATATCCTCATTTTTTTCAAGTGGCTGAATACGTCTCTTTCATACTTTTTGAAGAGCTCTCGTAAAAAAAAAAAAAAAGTCGAAATTCATGAGAATGTTCCCAGAACAATCGAAGCAGAACGGCGTCAACAATTTTTTCCTGCAGAGAAACGCAAATAAGTTATATAATTTAATTTAAAGCAAACAAGGAGATTGAATTAGAATTAGACCCGAATTCTCATTTTGAATTTCTTTGCGGAAATTACGTCTAAATTATCATAATGCTTCAAGCTTTCTTCAAGTAGTGAATCGAATATCCACGAATGATATAGAAAAGACAGATTTAATTACTTCTGAAAACGCAGTAACGCTTAATTTTCAACAAAATATTTTCAGGCTTTATTTTCTTCTTTTCAAACTTTGAAAACTAGTTTGCAATACAAAAATCTATACATACTGCTTTGTATCTCCTTTTTTCAATCGGCTAAATGCCAATTTTCAAATTCGTCTCACCTGCTCATTGAAACGGGAAAAAATTAACGCAAAAATGAAGCAGTTATCTGGCTTGAAAACATATCAATAAATCTTACCGAAATTCATTGAGAAGGTCCAAGACAATCGAAACCAAACTTTTTCGACAATTTTTTCCCCACAGAGAAATGCAAATACAGTACACACAGTGTATATTTTTCAAATAGCGATCATAGATTTAATCGGTGAAGGAAGTTGATTCTGAAATTAAATTTATTCGCGGAAATTTGAGTCTGAAGTCTCAAAATTCATTAAAATTCCTCAAGCAGTGAATTGGATATTCACAAAGAAAGATTGAAATTTAAATGCAGATTTTATTATTATTTCGGAATAGAAAGTGCCACTGAATTTTCAAGAAAATAATTCTAAATTTTTTGTTTCCTTTCACAGGACCCATGGCACACATGTTCCACGGGGTGCATGAACAAAATTACATTGCCCACGTCATGGGATACGCGAGTTGCACGGGTCAATACCGGAACAACTGCCGGTCATCCGCTTCCGGAAAAATGGCAATTAGTTGTGCTTGGCTGTTTGTCTTGTCCATGATTGTTTTCGCAATTCCCGGGAGAAACTTTTGAGAATGTGAAAAATCGATTTTCCTTCCGGCATCCGGACAAGGTATCAATCGAGAGGGTATTTTTTTTCGATTAAACCGAGGTTTTTTCTTGACTTTTGGATTTTGATTTGTTGCTATTTCTTTAAAATTCGGATTCGAAGTACGGAATACAAAGTCTTAATCAAACAGATTAGTTTTAAAAAAGAGTATTTTTTGAAAGCGGGAGAAGATGAGAAACACACTTCGTGATCTTATTAAAAAACGTAAATCGTCAAGTGGCTCTTGATTCAAGTTCAATTCAAGCACTTGGAAAAGATTGCCATTTGTCAGGGGCTCATAAGCCTCTCTGACAAAGATTGAAGTTTCACCCTTCTAGTGAAATAAAAGAGTGAGCACAATCGGCCGTTTGCGGCCTGAGGTCAGTACCTCAATTGTTGGTTTATATGTTC
>CAJPEX010004244.1:0-23016 GCA_905338405.1 Notodromas monacha | reverse complement strand
CATTGCGGTTCCACTGGACTGAGTTCGTCGCTGTGTGCTCAGAAATGGTTCATCTCCGACGCTTTTTTGTTTTTGTTTTGTATACTCTTTTCCCGATAAGGGCGGCTTTATGGCAAATGCATTTTTGGTCATTTTCTGCTGAAGAGGAGCTATCAAGGGGGGGGAAGTTTGGCAACGGGATTCGTACATCCCGGACATGCAGAAAACAACGTCGGAACGACGAGGCTTTCCGCCGAGCTAATGAATGCTCCGGGACGTCGGCGTGGGCGACCCGACCCACTCGCGCCGAGTCGGGGCATGTGTCTGGTGTCCTGCTCGTGTTATCAGGCCTGAAATTCCTCATTTCCGGCCGCGAAAAAGGAATTCCTATGCATGTCGAGGCATGTTTCTCCTCACAAACCACCCCCTTCATGACTGCTGCGAGCTCGTCTTCCTTCTTGTTTTTTGTGTTGTTGTTCCATCGTCCTTTCTCCCTGTCTTTACGAGGATTGGTTCATAAGTTGACAGACTTTTGAAATAGATCGAACGGATTTTTAATGCCACTGACAAAACGTCAGTGCTGTTCAACATACTCTCTTCCGATTTCAATGCATTTTTTTTCATGATATGATTCCAACAATCAAACCAGGGCCAAAATTGAGTTCTGTTGATTAATAAGGCAACCCTGTGACTTATGGCTGTTCCCAACAGTGAAGAAGAACCTGAAAGGGATTGATTTTGAGGACAGGGACAGCCTCATTTCCGCTGTTAAAGAGCACCCTTAACCAACAAACGGAACTCGATTTTCGCTACTGTTTTGATTGTTGGATTTATCGCATGGAAAAAATGCCTTGAAATCGGCGGAGAGTCTGCTGAACAGCACTGAAGTGTAGCCAAATGATGGGGCTATGCGGTGGGGAATTGTTGAAACTCCGTGGGATGTATTTTAAAGAGTATCAAAACTTATGAACCCACCCTCTCGTATATTCTCGCTCGCTCCTCTGATGCAGAGCAAAATGCCGGGCGGAATGATTCAGTAGCTTTTTCTCGCGGGGGCGGATGCTGGCAAGTCACACAATAGGCTTGTGGCATCTCACTGCCGCCACCACCACCACCACCACCACCACCGGGTTTCATTATCTTGGCAGCCTTATGCGTTTTGAACATGGCTTCGGATGCTGATAAGATCCGCCATGCTCAAAAGTGAGTGCTCCAGTTTCGGAGAGCCCGATGAGTCGATTGCCGAAACGGAAGTCATATTTCATGAATCCCATTGCTAGTCCACAAGTTTCCGGGGAATATGTACTCATAAGGACTTAGGAATAGAGAATGACGCGACGACGAGAAAATAGCAAAAATAAAGTAATGTCATCGCGAAAGAAACACTCTGAAAGTTAGGAATGGGACTGACTGAATCAAATTCATTCACTTCCAATGTTTTTACTTCTGCAACAGAACGAAATAAGAATAATCCATCGAAAATCCCCTAGTTTTAGCTCTGATACAGGATCATAATTTTGCCTGGCTTGTTATCGTAGAATAGAATCACATCTTCAGTTAATTTAAATACTCCTTTATTTTAATGATCTTTTTTCATTTTGTAAAATGCATAACCAACCAGTCAGAAATGCTTTCTGGATTGGATGCTGTCGGTATGGGTTGTTCGGGAAATTTTTTTTTCATGACGAAAACGGAAGACGACCACGCATCAAGGAAAGAAGCGTTCATCGTCGAATAAATTTTCAATCGAGTTTTTGTTCATGGTGTGAAAAAACCCCTGAGCCAAAAATGCCTGCAAAGTAAAAATAAGCAGGAAATAAAAAATACAGTAGAAAAACTGCTCCACCTGAAAAAAGATACCAGTGTGGATGAAAATGCATCGATGAAATATTTTTTTCAGCTGGGCAAATTGACAGGAAACACCAGCATAATTTGGATAAAAACCACATCAATGAATTAGGTAATTTGGATTTGTTTGCTTCTAATTTGTACCTCTAATTTATCTTTCGAACGGCTGAAGTACTCTAGTTAAAGATATAGATGTCAGTCAATCACCTCGGATTACGTCATAATTCCCTCACGAAATCAACATTTAAAAAAAAACGAAAAGATGAGCAGGAGACACATTCATTTTATTGTTATAAATTATTTGTTATTTACATTTTTGTCACTCATCATTGACAATGAAGGTCCACTTTCGCACAGATATGTTTTCTTCACGTCGTACATTTTTCAAGTTTGGTTTTCCTCTTTCGATTCCAATTCTTTACACCTCTCAATGATTGTCAAGTATGATAAAACAGAATTCTGAAAATCGAGGTTAAATTATCCTTTGAAAAAAATCCGGTTCGTCTGCCAGAATTGCTCATAAATATTTCAGAGAAGTTTCCGAATGTGTGTCAGATTTTCAAAGGCGAACAGCATCAACGCATGAAAATACTCTCGTGAAATTAGAATCGGACCAACTCAGTTAACAAACTCTTCATTTTTGCTATTAGATTCGAATCTTTGAGGGAAGCGCACATTGCTTTCGACAGATTGATCCCGGAAGAAAAACGTGAGATTCGGTTTTGCCACACCGCCAAAGTTTCTTTTACTTCGGATCCGACGGACAAACTCCATCTTCAGCAATAACTTCGTTCATTCTCCCAGATAACGACTCTGCTTCCCTATCGAAAGGAACATTATCACCGGGATTGAATTGCCCCGAATTCTCTTCCAAAGGTCTATTTCCGAAAGGCTGTTTTATTATCGCGTCCAAAAATCGTGTCACGAACCATCTCAGTGAGGATTTCGAAGATGGCGCGGGAAAACCGAAGCCTTGCTGAAGTTATCTCCGGCCAGATAAGAAGCTTCCGCAATTCACCACCAGCTTTATTAAACAGAGTGCTCGGCGAAAATGTGCTGATCGATTTGAAGAGCGAGGAAAATCAGTGAAAACAGGCATGTAGCAGTATACGAATGATATAACTATTTCAAGTTTATTTTTTTCTAGAAGAAACGACCCACGTTTTTAGATATAACTACGAAATGTTCTCAACATTTAGTACGCTGGATATCAACCTAGCTGAAAATTGAATTTCGCAAAGCAATTACGGTATTGGAAGCTGTCAGTTCAAGAGAAATCTCATTCGCGGAATTAATTGGCTTCATGAAAAATTGCCATGGCAAAAAAAAACAGCGTCCGGATTTGAAAAAATGGAACGAAGAAAATTTTGCAAAAAGGAGGACGAAAGCGAAGCCACTGTACTTTATACAAATGACACACTTCTCACATTTCAACCAGGAAAAAAAGGGAAACTAATCAAACAGCCACCAGGAATAAAAAAAAGACATAAAATAATGAACGAATGGAAAAGTCGAATTTGAGATGTAAAAGTTTTTTTTTTGCCGAATTCACGGGTTCGAGTTACGTATGTGTTTGTCTTGTGATTCATGCTTGCATGTTTTCTATTCTTACAAATTGTTTATTGCATCAACTGTAGAAATGGCGAGTAACTAGAGTCAATTTGCATTCATTAAACTCAGTTATTTTCTCCCGTATGCATCTTCCAAGGAGTAAATTTTGGCTGCTTCAGCATTTCAAGTATTCGTCTACCGACGATGCAAGCTGACATTTTTTGGGCAGTGTCCTGCTTTCAAATTTTCAGATATTAACAGATTTTTGGATTTGCCATTGATTTTCGCGCATTATTACGACTAACTAGAATTGGAAGAAACTTCGTTGAGCTCAGGAGACTGTCACGGTTGAGATCCCAGGGTTTCGGTACGCTGGTCAACTTTTTCGGGAATGCGGCCAAAACCCGTCCCAAGTACAGTATTTATGATATTAGATTTGGTCTCAACATCCGCAAGGGTGAAACGAATACTGGTACTGCGTCTTTCATTTGTCCAGAATAAAGAGTCAGACAGGGTTTTCTGCAACGTCATAGATTTCTTAGAAAAACTCTTGAATTTATCGGATTTCATTGAACCTCTTTCAGGGCGGAGATTATTCTATACGGGGTTCCGGGAATAGTGAGTCATCAAATCTTGACCTTTTCTCAGAAGGCAATTTCGAGTTTTCTTGACGCGATTCCTCGGCGTACAAATTCGGACAAGGGACGGTCTTCGAAGTGAAGTGTTCAGAAGAAACACTGCTCATTTCGTTCTTTGCGTTACTTTACTTTCATTTCAATAGCCACAGCATTGTCTTCCTATTTCCGAAGTTTATTTGATGGTTTCTAAATGAAAAAGAAAATTACGATAAATAAGAAACGTGGCGATTTGTAAAGTTCTGCAAATTTCCATGCTTTCGTGGCTTCTTGACAGCATGAAAACTTTTGAAGTTTACAAAACATTTCAGACTACATAAGCAAAGATATCCAGAGAAACTGAAAGTTTTCTGAACTTTTAAAAATACTCTTTAAAAAAAACTACGATCACCCGAGTTGGAGCATATCTTATGAGAACCATACTCAAATCGAGAACATGACTTTTATTCTGAAAATTTAGATCATGGGATTCAACCTTGTGTCAACAGACTGTTCAAATAGTCATATATCTACTTCAGTATACCGACAGTGTAAATAGTCTCATAAATATGCCCTGGTCACCAATCAAGTTTCTAGTTGAAGAACCTGGTTATGTGAAAGTTTTAAAAGCATGATCGTAGAACAAATTATCGATGAACTCTCTCATACAGTAAATACGCAGAACATTCTAAACGCTGAATGTATAAATTGTTAAAGGAAACCACCATATCCTTTATAAAAAAATAAAGGAAACCATCAAATCTCTGTAGAGTATTTAATGTCTCGATTAATTATCCGCCATTTTAAAAGGCAACATAAATAAAATCAGGACGATATGCAGTTTTCACGACAACGACAAATAATGAGATGAAGCTCCATTCATTTGTCCAAAAATGTACAGTGTACCTTATTTTTCATGGATATATAGTCTATATTTCATCTTTTTGGCAAAACCTGTTCATAATTATGAGAGGAGAAAGCATAATTAGCGAAAAATATTTACTTTAGTAATCTCTATAAATTCAAGGAATTAGATTATTACATGAATTTGTTTTTTAATTCCAAGTGAAAATTACAATAATATGCTTCAAATCAATTGAAAAGCAAGACGCCGGGAATAATGAACACAGATCTGACGATGGAGAATAGAACAAGAATATTCTAATTATTTACTCGCTGAAATTTCGTGTCTGGTACTCGAGTGCATGAATAAGAACGCTTCAGGAAGTGGGTGGACGCCGAGGAATGCTTCGAAGGAATATATACGGCTCATATATATATACTTAAATATATTTATATATATATATATATAAAGTCGGATTCTCACTCTCTTCCGTTCCTTGAAAAAGGCATATTTTCGCTGCATCGCGTAGGAAGAGTGGCACTTCCTGGTAAGCGAAGCACATTGAGGCAAGAAAAAGGGGGGAATAGGACGGCGACTGATGTTGCTGCTCCTTTTCGGGTCCGCTTTCCAGAAGGATCCTAAGCTCGCTCTTTCTTCGAAGCAGCGGGCGAGAAGAGAGTGACTTTGCAGCTAGTGCTGCCTTGCTTTGCTCCCCTCCCCCCCTTTTTTTTCCAGCGAGCAAAGCAGAAGGGGGATCCAAGACGAGGAGCTCAACGCGTGGCAGGATGCGAAAAAATTTCGCTTTCGCGGAAAAGTAACGCGAGTTGGTCGCGCGCGCCGCGAAATTTTCGTCTCGTGTCTCCTCGGTTTCCAATGTCCGTGTCCGCCCTTTTTTTCCAGTGCCCCCCGGCGAGGGTTTCTAGGGAAGACGAAGAAGAAGAAGATCGCCCCGATCTCCCTCTCAACCAACCAACCCCCCCCCCCTCCTTTTTTAGTCTTGCCCTGTCTGGGGTTCTCTCCACCATGCGTCGTTGCGTCAGGAAAGCACGATGGGTTCGCGGGTTCCGCGAAATGCTGCTGCGAGGAAAGCGAAGCCCTTTCGGGCGGCAGAGGCGGAAGTGGATTTCGCGTCGGGGGCTTCTTTCGCTGCCTACTGACGGTGCCCGGAAACTTCGATCCATTACGCATTCTTGGCGAATAAAAATATGCCCCGGTCGCCGATCTGGAGTTGGACCGATTCCGGGAAAAAACTGGGTCAAGGGAGGACAACGATATAGATGTTCCAGCTTCTTAATATCCCTCGGGCTTCATTGCAGGGTCGCTTTCAATCGTCGATCGCCATTTAATCAGCTTCAGCCGCTTTCAAATTGAACTTTACTCTTTAAACAAAAAAGGTAATGTTCCACGTGGCGACGTTTTGGGCCGCATTTCAGCAACTGAACATGAAGCACTGACTCATCATGCCGAAACACAATCGAACTCTGCTGATTTTTCTCCAGAAAATTCCCGCGAAACTGGGGAATATATGACACACTTACTTCTGGGTTGAAGCATGATGCGAGGCAATCTAATATTTTTTCAGGTGATACAAAAATATGGCGCACTCACTCGTCAACCTGATTCAATGCAATACACACCCATGTGTTGATTCAATTTTAGCGTTTTTAGTGGACAACAGATTATGGGTATCGGGGCTATAATTCACATGAATTTAATTTTAAATGCGACCCATAAATGCAAAAATTACATGTATAACCCACGCCCGATTTTTTGAGTGTACGTTTTAACAATAGTAGTGCCCGTAATTATTGCTATTGAAGCTTTAAAAACTTATGACGATCTAGTTGTATATGGAATCGAATAATGCATTATGAAAATATATTTTTCTGAAACTTGCAAAAGTTCTTGAACGTTGAAGTTTTCCCAACATTCCATACCAAGCATCCGAAAACATGAATAAAAAATCATGAGTAATATATTTCGAGTTTTCGTCTTGAAAAAAAAAAGAAATATTACTATTTTCTAGTCTAAATAATACACTGTTCAATATTTCATCATTATGTCACCCAAGCCATTCATAAGCCAGCATCACATTTGAATTACAGTTGAATATCGTTACCACTTACGTAACCATTGTGGACAGTAAAATACTGTAGCTTCGCTGTAAATAAAAATTGGTACAACCGAACTCTTTTAACATTTTGACTATTGGGCAAGGACGTAAAGAACGACTTCGCTGTAATCGTTTATTCTTTATGAAGAGATTTCGTTGCCACGAGATTCAACTGCATACAGCATAATTTTTCGCTGAAAGACAGCCAGTGCAAACAAATTTCCCATTCGTTACGAGTCGATTTTGTCAGATCTTACCATACCCCAGTTGTGGGATGATTACGACAAAAAATATTCAAAATAGTTGCCTTGTTTGCTTTATGCGCACACCTACATAAGATTTTCGAATGTTAAATACCCTGTTATTTCCCGACAAAAGTTAAAGAGCTTCTTGACTTTACCAACACCAGTACATGATGCGAGCGTGTCTTTTACGCGGAAGGGTTCCGTTTTTTTTATAGAAACGCGAAGGATATACTGCAGCATGAAAAATTAAAAATTAAAAATAATGCATTGCAAAAGAAAGAGGGACGAAATTTATATTGAGTTGTAAAATTCAAACTGCTGCGCACCTTTGTGCCACGATTGGGCGTGGTTCTAAGTGCAAAAAAAAAGGCTACGTGCCAAGGACAGGTTTTTAAATGAGAACGAGTCAAACGTCATTTTCAAGAAGAAGAAACTAGAACAGTACTGTAATTCAACTTCACCCACGTGAATCGTGTCCGGCTTATATATCTATAGTTTTTTTAATACTTATTGCATAAAAAAAAAATCAATGAACCAGCCCTTACAGCGGTTCTTCCATCGGCCCATCGTCATTAATTTGCCTGTTTCTTCCGCTCCGGAGAACAAGACATTGTCTCGTGGAAACACACATTTCCAGAAAGCGGGAGGGCCTTCGTGCGCTAGTGGCTGAACGGCGTGAGCACTTTCCCTTTTATAATTTAAACACGGGTTGTTTTCTTAAGACTTTCAAAAAACACACCGATACATAATAAAAAAAGCATAAACATTTTTTTCGTGAACCATACGAGGGTTGACCCACTTTGAGGTGACCTTGTGCATTTCTGGAATAAGTATGACTGCAGAAAATATTATAATTTAGCAAATTTCAGCCCATGATGTTCTACTGTTTTGGGATTTTTTTCTTCAGATTTGTAAAATAAAATTTCAACCTACAGGATGAAAGTTTCCGCCGGAGTTCTCCACCCGTGTCACAGCGCCGGTGCTATAAATTTGTCAGCCCAGCAGCTAAAAAAAATTGTAATTGTAGTGTTGTTTTAATCATTATCTTTTCTGGAACTGGAAAGTTTTCACCCATGTAGTAATTAGTTGAAATTTTAATTTATAAAATCTGAAAATATCCCAGAACCTTAGAACATTATGAACATCAGGAATCCTACTTTTTTACAGTTATACCAAAGGTCACCTCACAGGGGAAAGGAAATTTTAATTTAAATTTATAAAACTTGAAAAAATCCCAGAACCTTAGAAAAGCATGTGCTAAATTATTAATTTTCTTGCAGTCATAATTAATCTAGAAATACCCAAGGTCACCTCAAATAAGTGGGACAACCCTCGTATACACGCAATACATTTCAAAGCTCTATTGACGATTAAAATATCTTCCGTGTTCATCTCACTGAATTTGTTGGTTTTTCTGCAGTTCACATTACTTAATGTTGAGAATGATCATTTCTTGGACAGCTGAACTCTCTTGGACATTTGGAAAAAATAAAATCACTGAGATTTCTGAAAAGATAATGCAGGTGGACTTTTTCTACCAATAAATTTAAAGGATCAGAAAAAAAAATCGTTGTATGTGAATTTTGCCGTAGAGAACCCCGATCACATGGAAGATAATTCTATGGAACCAAAATATATTTATTTTACCGAGAAAATCGTTATAGATGAGATCGTTTGTAAAAAAAAAAAAAAAGAAAGTCCGTCTGTGATCAGTTGTCTGCCAACAGCGCGTCTAAATCGAAGCCGATATGGGTTTCCCACAACATAATTTATGCTTCTAATTCATGAATAATCCGTATACAGTATCTCAAGAAATAATTATTAAAAATGTCAGCGGGAAAAAACAACGAAGAAATGTGACCCTCTTCGACTAGCAAAAATCGGTAGAAGGTCACTGAGTTCCCCCCGGTGACTCGGATTCGCGATGCCATCTAAAAATCATTCTCAGCGGTCTTCCCCATGGTGCGTCTTCCGTCCCCCGCTTCTCTATCCCTTCATCGCCCAGCAGCAACCCCCAAAAATGCCACGAGAAAACTTCGCCTATACGGCAATGACAATCAGCGATTAAAAATATATGTCCGGTGCAAAATAGAACTTGAAGGAGTGGAGGAAAGGAACGCATCTCATATCCGTTCATATGGTGTGCCTCGGTATCGGCCGCATTCTGATTTCGCAGTCGTTGGCTATAAAAGGGGTTCTCATTTTCAGCNAACTCTTTTAACATTTTGACTATTGGGCAAGGACGTAAAGAACGACTTCGCTGTAATCGTTTATTCTTTATGAAGAGATTTCGTTGCCACGAGATTCAACTGCATACAGCATAATTTTTCGCTGAAAGACAGCCAGTGCAAACAAATTTCCCATTCGTTACGAGTCGATTTTGTCAGATCTTACCATACCCCAGTTGTGGGATGATTACGACAAAAAATATTCAAAATAGTTGCCTTGTTTGGAAATACGCGTGTGGATGTATTCTAAAAGCTTACAATTTATGGGACAATAAAGGGCTGTTTTCAATTTCTCGAAGAACTGAAATGGTTGTGGTCATGTACTACGCTCGCACAGAAAATGCGCCTTCCGTTCCGTTTTTTTTATAGAAACGCGAAGGATATACTGCAGCATGAAAAATTAAAAATTAAAAATAATGCATTGCAAAAGAAAGAGGGACGAAATTTATATTGAGTTGTAAAATTCAAACTGCTGCGCACCTTTGTGCCACGATTGGGCGTGGTTCTAAGTGCAAAAAAAAGGCTACGTGCCAAGGACAGGTTTTTAAATGAGAACGAGTCAAACGTCATTTTCAAGAAGAAGAAACTAGAACAGTACTGTAATTCAACTTCACCCACGTGAATCGTGTCCGGCTTATATATCTATAGTTTTTTTAAATACTTATTGCATAAAAAAAATCAATGAACCAGCCCTTACAGCGGTTCTTCCATCGGCCCATCGTCATTAATTTGCCTGTTTCTTCCGCTCCGGAGAACAAGACATTGTCTCGTGGAAACACACATTTGGTCTTTCGCCCTCCCGGAAGCACGCGATCACCGACTTGCCGCACTCGTGAAAGGGAAAATATTAAATTTGTGCCCAACAAAAGAATTCTGAAAGTTTTTTGTGTGGCTATGTATTATTTTTTTCGTCAAACATTTTTTTTCGTGAACCATACGAGGGTTGACTCACTTTGAGATGACCTTGTGCATTTCTGGAATAAGTATGACCGCAGAAAAAATTATAATTTAGCAAATTTCAGCCCATGATGTTCTACTGTTTTGGGATTTTTTCTTCAGATTTGTAAAATAACATTTCAATTTAAATGATGATAAGTTTCCGCCGGAGTTCTCCACCCGTGTCACAGAGCCGGTGCTAAACATTTGTCAGCCCAGCAACTAAAACAATTGTAATTGTAGTGTTGTTTGAATCATTATATTTTCTGGAACTGTAAAATTTTCACCTGTGTAGCAGTTAATTGCAATTTTAATTTATGAAATCTGGAAAAAATCTCAGAACCTTCGAGCATCATGAATCCTACATTTTTATAAACATAATTACTCCAGAAATACCCAAGGTCACCTCAAAGAGGGAAGGAAATTGAAATTTTAATTTATAAAACCTGAAAAAGCCCCAGAACCTTACAAAATCATGTGCTAAATTATAAATGTTTTTACAGTCATATACTTACTCTAGAAATACCGAAAGTCACACGTATACACGCCATACATTTCAAAGCTTTATTGACGATTAAAATATCTTCCGTTTTCATCTCACTGAATTTGTTGGTTTCTCTGCAGTTCACATTACTTCATGTTAAAAATGATCATTTCTTGGACAGCTGTACTCTCATGGACATTTGGAAAAAATAAAATCACTGAGATTTCTGAAAAGATAATGCAGGTGGACTTTTTCTAAAAAAAAATCAAAGGATCAGAAAAAAATCGTTGTAGGTGAATTTTGCTGTAGAGAACCCCGATCGCATGGAAGATAATTCTATGGAACCAAAATAAATGTATTTTACAGAGAAAATCGTCATAGATGAGATTGTTTGTAAAAAAAAAAAAAGAAAGTCCGTCTGTGATCAGTTGTCTGCCGACAGCGCGTCTAAATCGCAGCCGATATGGGTTTACCATAACATAATTTATGCTTCTGAATCCGGAAGAATCCGTATATCTCGAGAAATAATTATTAAAAGTGTCAGCGGGAAAAAAAACAACAAAGAAATGTGACCCATTCGAGATCGTTTTTAGCCATCTTCCAGTGACTCAAGGGGGGCCACTGAGCCTAAGCGCTACGGTAGATTTTTAGTAAGAGTCGCCAGAAGGGGTACCACGCAGAAGGCAGGGGGCGAAGAGATAGGGAAGTACGCCCAGCAGCAACCCCCAAAAATGCCACGAGAAAACTTCGCCTAAGGCAATGACAATCAGCGATTAAAAATATATGTCCGGTGCAAAATAGAACTTGAAGGAGTGGAGGAAAGGAACGCATCTCATATCCGTTCATATGGTGTGCCTCGGTATCGGCCGCATTCTGATTTCGCAGTCGTTGGCTATAAAAGGGGTTCTCATTTTCAGCCCTGACGACGAGCGTCATTCTCCGCCGTCGTTGATTAATAGTCCTTGCCATGAATGAAGAAGTTTCATGTAAATGCCTCGACTTTTATGCACAGGCTTCAAAGTTCTTCACACGCAAGCAAGAAAGTTTTCTTTTTTATCTCGTATTTCGTATGGACAAAACGAAGGACGCCAATTGCAATGCGTGTCGATCTGAAAATTTCAATTCAACTAAGCACATCGAACGAGAGGTAAATTGTCTTCTTTCTGTCTCAGAACTTCGATTATCCGAAGTTTAATTGTCGTTAGAATTCTATTAGATAATGAAACGTCACAGATAATCGAAGATCCGCAAAATCATTCAAAGTTCAAGGAGTAGACACATTTTACAGAACGAAAACGGTGTATTTTTAAATCACCAACATTCCGGAAGATTTCGTCCATACAGTATTCCAAATCCTGTTCTTTTCTTTTTTAAGCCCGTGATGTGGAATATAGTTGCTTAGATTAATTATAATGATGAATCAAATTTATAATGCTGATCTTAGTTGGAATAGATTTCCAGATTAATTTCAATTTTATCAGCGCGAACTGACGTTCTTCAAATTGAAAGCATCTCGTTCCATTTATTTTCTCCGATTAAAAAATATTATTTCAATTTCGCGGATAATTGAAGAGTTATTGAATCGGATTAAAGTGAATTGCAGTGATGCTCACACATGAAAACTCGCAGAGATTGTGATTTCAAACGATTGATGACGGCCATTTTGAAATTATATCGAGAAGAGTTACGTAATACGAGAACGCGAACTAAAATGACGCGTGATTGATGGAAGTGACAAGTTGGAAGGCGATTCAAGCCCAATTTAAAGGGCTCGGTATTTTTCAAAGTCCTCCTTATATTTCATCAGAACAGTTCCGAGCGAAATTTCTGGATAAACTGACCCGAACGTTTTCCATGGGGTACGATTCACNGATTGTGATTTCAAACGATTGATGACGGCCATTTTGAAATTATATCGAGAAGAGTTACGTAATACGAGAACGCGAACTAAAATGACGCGTGATTGATGGAAGTGACAAGTTGGAAGGCGATTCAAGCCCAATTTAAAGGGCTCGGTATTTTTCAAAGTCCTCCTTATATTTCATCAGAACAGTTCCGAGCGAAATTTCTGGATAAACTGACCCGAACGTTTTCCATGGGGTACGATTCACCGAGGGGTATATATGGGAAACATTGGGGTGCTGTAGTGTTCCCTCGGATACAGTATCCCAAAGGGAAGACAGAACTCAACCGGACGCGCTCCTCTGCAGCTTTATATATATAGGGACACTGGAAATGAACAGAAATGCGACGTCTTAGATGATATTTCATCATTCTTGTTCTTTTCGTGTCAGGAGATCCTCCTTCCCGTTTATCTCACTTCTGTTCCACACGATTGACTTGAGCGCAATAATGTCGAGGACCCCGCGAGGCTCTTTCTGCTGCCGAGGGGACAAGTACATGACTACATGCCTCCAGCGAAAAAGGTGAAAATCGTCTGTTATAGCTGGTAATTAAAAAAATTATTCAATTAAGACGAAGTACCATATTTCCTCGTGTACCAGCACGCGCACTCGAACATCAGGGTCTTCCAGTCAAAATTATTACAAAATTCTCTCCCCGAGTGAGACCCCATTTTCAATGACTCCAAAACTGAAAGTTTTCAAACATAACTACACAGAAATTTGGATTTCGACATGACTTGATCCTGAATTCAATTAATTTTCAATGATTTCCTTTACAGTACGTTTTTTAATTGAAATTGGCCCAAAATGTTTCATTACAGAATCAAATATAAAACTCATATATATTTCTAAAAAAAATTATACCCGTCTATATGTGACTCGCAGCTCCTTTTTCCGTATCAATTTTGAGAAAGTAAGTTCGTGCGGTACTCAAATGAAAACGGTAATCATTGTACAGTATGTTAATCTAGGCTAGAAACAGGATGCTCTTGCTTGAATGATGAATCACAGAGAACCGAATTAATTTTCGACAGCCTGAAAATTCCAAGAATCGCCTGCTGAAGTGGCGAGTGTTATATAACGGACAATTTCAAGAAAATCAAAGTGCATCAGCCCAAATAATCAGTAGACCAGAGGAAAATTAAATTAAATGACTTGAAATAAGCGTATACAATACTGGCTACTGCGTTTCCTCCCCTCAAATCAGAAGTTTAACAATGTTGATTAAAAGCACAGCCAACCTAAATCAGGTAAACGAGAGATCTACTACATTGAATATACTTTGTATTCGACAGCTACAAAGATTATCGTGAAAGGCTTTAATTTGTCAGTTTGTCCAAAAAATGATAGCCGGAAGAAATCTGCTTATGTGAGTGGAAGGGTTGAAAATGGCCTATTGTTTGCATGCGAGCAAATTGCCCGCAAATAATTTGAATTTACGGATTATTATTACATATTAATTTCCGAAAATTCAATACGGAATTGATTACATGAATTAATTCATGAGAGAGATGTGTTGGAATAAATGAAAAATAGCCGGCGTTGATAACCTCTAAACATAACTGAATTCCCCGACAAAAGCGTAAAAAGCCTTTTTCCGTGAGCCGAAATCTTTAGGAGCGACGAAACCCCACAATCATTCCAGATATACAGTAGTACTGTTTCAGGACTAGGACTTGGACTTTTTAAACAGCACGCTGATCATAATTTATATTCAAAAAATAAGTCTGCATAACTTCCCGTGTTCGTGAGGTTGAAAATACAAAATGAACGTATTCTCCTCAGGGAACACGATGTTTTTCTTACAATTGATTTTTATTCCTCCAATACTTACATAAATTCTTCTCCCAACCATCTGCCTGAAATAATGTACTGTATTTCTCAAAACAATACTTCCCACTCTCTGGGTATTGAAATCAAAATGTAAATGATTCCCAGATTTTATTTGTCTGCTCATCTGAAAACAAGACAATACTTACATGACATTGAGCATTTTTTCGGACCAATGAGTATCTGAGACCCGTATTATGTTCAATGTCAAAAAAACAGCGTACAGTAGTTTCTTCGTTGCAAATAATGATATTGAATTCGTTGAATACTTCATCATAAAATTTATCAATCATAATGGAAAGAGACTCATTTTAAAACATATGAACATTCGCTGGAAAAGACATCTTTGTACACCCCATATCCATCCGTTTAATGTCGGATTTCCCTCGTCCTACATAGCGTCAAATGGAAAAGTGTAGAAAAAGTTGCCTTCGTCATTACTACCCTTTTTTCTGTATTTATGTTCCCCGAAGAGAGCTTATAGAAAAACCCTCATCAAAAAGTTTCCGATCATGCTGGGGGGGGGGGGGGATTTATATACCCCCACGTGACCACGAATGACGGCATTGAGTCCGAATGTCGGATTCAGGGACTCCACCAGGAAATCCCACCTTCAGCCGGCGTCGAACTTGCGCCCTCAAGTAATTGGGCGTGTTGCCGACACGCGCTAAGCCCAAGGGGGGATCAAGGCATAAAGGCCAGGGTATAAGAACCCCCTGCCTGTGGGGTCACCTATATAGCCTGGGATTAGCCGTGAGATTCGCCTCTTGTTTTTTATGCCCCTCGTTGCGCTGATGACCCGTCAAGTCCCCTGCGATGAGATGAAACATTGGCAGCGAACTGCTGCAGCTTCAGAGGAATAATGCCGAAAAAAACGAGATTTTTTTGCTCACTTCCGTTCCACATCATTAGGGGTCAAGCTGTCCGTCAGTTTGAAAGAGATATTTTGGATGGTAAACTCGATATTCCGGATCTTGTGGCTCGTGGAGTAATTTTTCTGTGTATACGTCAAGAAAAACTGCAAAAATGCGTTGTGAAATTTTTTTTTCCTTTTAGTGGACCGAGTATATTGTAAACATGAATTTATTGGGCATTTGATTGAACTTTTGATGAGGAAATACCTCAATTTGCTTCAAGTCGCTCTTTTATTCTCCGTATACATTTTCAACGATATAGGATTAGCTGCACTTTTTCGAAATATCCAAAATAAAAGTAAAATTAAGCGTAAGTAATAACAATGGAACATGACGGGGAACGTTGACGACGATGATACTACTGTATGTAATTTCTCAAACTGATTTCAATGTCACATTTGAAGATCCACTTCACGACAAAATATCTTGAAATATGTCCAGATCAACCAGTATACCTTGCAAATTTATTTTCTCAGGTGTAACCATGAATCTCTGTATAGATGAAAAAAATATATTCTACGGTAAATCCATATGTTCAAAAATCCATATGTTCAAAATGCTGATGCAGCTTTTTTTATTTTAGCAATAAGGCTGAAGATGATACCTCAGATGAAAATGCTTTGTTCTAGTAAATTAACTCTTCTCTCTCATGAAAATTTTTTCCGTCAACCCGCGGTAGCCGCCCTCATCATAAAACCTCGCCCTAAATCCCCGACTTCAACTGATTCCCTTGCTGGCTTCGATTCAGCGTGTTCCTCCAAACAAACGCCTCGAGGAAACCTTGTCCACGTTTTGGCAAGAAAACGACTGATTTGCGATCGCGACGAAGCCAAATTGTGCAGCATGGGCCATTGTTTAGTCACCCGGAAGCCTCACATGGGCCCCCCCGCATTCGTCTTTCATGCGTGAGCAGTTCACTGCACCTTCGGTCTTGTTTCGTCTTCATCGTCCTTCGATTCCTCGTTAATCAGGCAGTACCAGTTGTGACTATTTCCTTGTTGTTCTTGAGTTTCAATTTACTTTATTTTCCGGATTTAGGAAATACCAAACCTCCGTATGCACACCAATATTTAACTTGTCCTTTGACGTTGGACTCCGAAGTTCAAATTAACAAGTCCAGATTCCAAAATATGTACAAGTATATTTTGATCCGCACATCACCAAGTCTCGCCGAAAACTGAAGAAATATTCGGTCGCCGCAAACATAAAGCCTGATGGAAATTTCCCAACCACCTATTCACGAATAGTTCAGGAAAACACTATCTCGTTTCATCATCATTTACAGGTCTTCATTTAGCTTATTCCCCGAATTCTTTGTACTCATGAATCATTTCTCTAAATTCCAAGCAACCAACTTTTCCTCAGTGACTAATTCTTTCTATAAAATAACGTTTTGCCTTTTCCGGTCATTCCCGTTAATAACCCAGTCACCAAATATTCTGAGAATTCCAACAAATATTCACAACACTCCCACCGAAGAGGGGCATATACAGTGGCGCTCTTCTCATTTTTTTCCTTCAGGAGGAATTTCTGGTCTAAAAATCCGATTGATGGCCAGGTAACGTTCACCTTCCTGTGTTTTCACTTTAGCTGATCTTACACGTCCATCTCTTCCTGGCAAAATTTCAACCACTGTTCCTGAAGTCCATGCAGGTTGAAATACGTTTGATTTTCGGTCATCCACAAACACTTTTTCGTTCACTTGTAACTCTTTCTGACAGCCTCTGGGCACTCGAGTAATTTTCAAGGATTGTAGGTAGAGTGCACGCCAATTTTTCCAGAAAGATTTTCGGGCTTGTTCAATTCGGCGTAAACTCCTTCCCAGGATAACTTTATCAGGGAGAGGTTCCACAGTTCCCACTGCAGGGTTCAGAATTTGCGATGGAGTAATAGCATGATCTTCTGCATCAAAGGCAATAGGTCGTTGATTTAAATCGCATTCCACTCGAGCAAGTAATGTCAGCAACTCGTCGTAAGAAAGCGTCCTTTGTCGAATCACTGCCACATTCATTGCTTTTTTCACTTCCTTAATAATGCGCTCCCAACTTCCTCCCCAGTGCGGGGATCCAGGTGGGTTCACGTGGAATTGAATTCTCCATTTCGTTGCACTTTTCACTCGTAGTTCTTCTGACTGTAATAACGAAGTCAGAATTTTATCTCCACCACGGAAGGCTGTTCCTCCATCACAGTAGATATCACGAGGCATTCCTTTTCTGCTCACAAATCGTTGGAGTGCCATTAAAAATGTTTTAGCATCCAATTTTTTTGTTGGTTCCAAATGCACTGCACGAGTTGTCATGCAGATGAACACTAGTCCCCAGCATCTTCCTCCAAGAATCGGTACAGGTCCAAAATGATCGATTCCTGTGGCAGTAAATGGGTGGGATCCCTCCAGAAGTCGATTTGGATGTAATGGAGCTTCTGGTCCAATTAACTTTTTTGGTTTCCTTTCACAACACACTTTGCAGAAATATATTTCTTTCTTGGCGACCACTTTGATGTTGATTACGTGAAAACGTTGCCTCAGACGTGCGCGTGTATAATCAACCCCTTGGTGGTTACATAAAATATGCGCGTCTCGAATAAGAAGTCTGGCTAGCATTGATTTCCCGAAAATTACAATGGGCGACTTTTCATCCCTTCCCATAAATTTTGCCAAAGTAAATCGGGTTTCCACACGCAACAAACCATTTTTGTCAAGAAATATCAGCAATTTTTTCAACAATCCACTCAGAAATGGATAACTGCGACCCTTTCCCAGCTGGTTGCAGCTTTTCAATTCTTCTGGAAAATATTCTTTCTGATGTTGCTGAAAAATTTCTAATTCTGTTTTTTCCATTTCTTGAACCAGTTCTTCTAGGTTAGTATTCTCTTTTAACACTGTTGCCTTCAGATATTCATTCCAAGAATCGAATTTTTTCATTTCCACAATTTCTTCAGGGATTTCTGTACCCATTACTAATAAAGAAATTTCTTCTTTTCTTTCTTCTCCAGTTTCTTCTACTTTTTTCTGTTCGTTTCGTTTCTTAGGCCATTCTGCTTCTGGTTGCATCAAGAATTTGGGACCATACAGCCATTCGTCCCATTCTGCTTTCATTTCGTTAGCTGAAAGGCCTCTAGTCAATCGGTCAGCAGGGTTATTTTTAGTAGTAACATACTTCAGATGTACTTCTCTTTTGGTAAACGCTGGGGTGTCTAATGTTTCTTGAATTTCACTAACTCTATGTGCAACAAATACTTTAAACTTTGATGCAGAAGTTTTAACCCAGCAAAGCACTGTAGAACTATCTGACCAGAAATAGATTTTGGTAATCTCTAGTCCATCTAATTCTACCAACACCGTTTCTACTAAACGAACCGCCACCAATAATCCCATCAATTCAAGTCTGGGAATACTTAAAATTTTGGTTGGAGCTATTCTATTTTTTGCAATCAAAAGATGGGGTTCTTTTCCATCAGGTTTCAAATAGATAACAGCTCCATATGCCTTTTCTGAGGCATCACTAAATGCATGCAGTTCTACTTTAGAACTTACATTTGTTCCTAGCCATCTTGGAATTTTGCAAGTTTTTAATTCAAGAAGTTCACTTACCCATTTCTGGCATTCTTTAGCCATATTCTCTGGGAGGTTTTTCTTCCAATCTCTTAAGGATTTCCAGACTTGGTTCATTAGCATACTCCCTTTGATTTTTGAGGGGGCAAAAAATCCCAAAGGATCAAATAAACTAGACAAAAAAGATAGAAATCCTGCTGGTGTTTTTAAATCCCACTTTTCTTTTCTGGTTGACATTAGGAATTCGTCATTCTCTAGTTCCCATTTAATTCCCAATGCCTTTGTGGCCAGATTGTCTTTATCCGTAATGTCCTTATATTCTTGTTTGGGATTCTTTGCCAGTTCTTGTTCCTCAAAAAATCCTTTAAGGTTGCTCACCCATTTTCTTAATTCAAATCCATGCTCTTTCAATACTTGTGCAGCTTTTAAGCTAAGTTCTCTTGCTTTTTCTTCATCATCATAGGAAGCATAGAAATCGTCCACATACAAACTTTTTTCCAAGAGTTTTGTAATTTCTTTGCTTCCCGAACTTTTTGCTGCGAATTTCACACAGTAATTTGCTATAGCGGGTGAACACACCGCTCCAAAAATATGCACAAGACTGGCGTATGTTTCCAGCTCATTCGTAAATTCATTCTTCCACAGGAACATTAGCATTCTTTGTTCTTCAGGTTTCACGCGGATTTGTAAAAACATTTCCCGAATATCCGCATTCACAGCAATCTTTCCCAGCCGAAATCGTAGCATCACACCAATCAAGCTGTTCAAATAATTTGGCCCAGTTTCTAGAAGATCGTTTAATGAGACTCCCTGATTTTTTGCTTTGGCGTCCATTACCTTTCTAGCTTTCTCAGGCTTATCTGGGTGGAAAACAGGGAAATGAGGCAAGTAATAATGTTGCCCCTTTTCCCAGTCTAAAATTTCTTTTGTTTCCACCTTTCGAATATAACCTTTCTTCAATTCTTCTTTGAATGTGGACAGATATTTTTTAGCTAAGATGGGATCCCTTTTTAATCTGTTTAAAAGCAATTCAAGGCGTCTTTTTGCCTGAAATTTACTTTCTGGGGTTTTCTTCTCGTTTTTCCATAGCATTGGAGTTTCCAAATGTCCACCCACAAGCCGAGTTTCTGAAGAAAGAATTCCCTCCCACCGTTTAACATCGTAAGGTTTACTGGATTCGTCCTTTTTTATTCCCAATATTTCTAGTTCCGTAAACCTTCGCATTTGTTCTACTAAATATCCTTCCACATTCATTAAAGTGATTTCTTCATTGTTCACCATTTCTAGGTTTCCAGCCAAAATCCAGCCTAGTTCATTTTCGTAGCCAAAAATTCCACTACTGGCGTCCTCTAGATAACTTCCATCTTTGGGCCGAATTATTCGGTATTGATCTGTCCCAATGATAATTTGGATGTCATTGTAATTCACATTTTTCACCTTGAAGTTTTCAAATGTGGGTTGATTTTTTACCCATTCTTCCCAAGCTATTTTTAATTTAGGAAGTGTTACCTTTTTTCGAGTAATGGCAGGTTTTATCAAATGCCATTGTTCCTTTCCAATCCCTCTAATGTTGAATTCAATGACACCTACAGGTTCTGTTACCTGAATGTTCATTCCATAAATTATCTTTTGGGACATCTCCCCTTTTATTCCCAATTCATGTGCAAGCTGGTCAGTCATAACTGTTCTTGTGCATCCTAGGTCCATTAATACTCCAACAGTTTTAGGTTGTTTTTTGGGACCTTGGACTTCTGCATATATCACATGCAGAGGTGCAATATCCGAGTATGTTGCCATTGCTAAAACTTCTTCATTGGGATTTCCATTCATTTCTGGACAGGATTCTTTCGAATTTGTTCTTTGGGAATTTTCCCGGACAGAGTCTTGTGTTACGGCTGCTCTAACCCTTTCCTCATGTATCAAGGTATGGTGCAGTCTGGGACACAAAGTGCAAGGTCTTTGAATTTTGCACCAATGGCTTTTGTGCCCTGGTTTCAAGCAACGATAACACAATCCTATGTCTTTGATTGCTTGCACACGGTCAGGAATGGATAGCTTTCCATATTCAGTACACTTTTCTACTTGATGCATCCCCTTTTTGCAATACAAGCAACGTTTCTCTTTAGTACTCTCCTTTTCTCCTTCTTCAATAGCTACCAGATGTACTTCATTCTTATTTTTTCCAAAATTCCCTCTAGGGGTTTTTGAATCAGAATATTTCCCTCCTTTAACGTACTTCTCTTTTGCATAAACGTTCTCTCTCCAGTCTTGAACATGTTCTTGGAGAAAATATGCTAGAGACTCTAATTTGCTGTTTGCTTCAGGGATTTTTCCATGACGCATTAATCTTGCCCATGTGGACTGAATATTCACGGGTATTTTAACTCGTATTTTGTCCATCATGGTTAGACTACCCAATTCATCAAACATTTCGTTCTGTCGCAAAATTCTAGCAACGGATTTAATACGGTTCACTAGAGTTCGAAGATCTTTGTATTCATTGATTCGTACTGGAGGCAATTCATCCAACTTTGCAATTAGATCTCGTAAAATCTTAGTAGGAGATGCATATTCCTCCTCCAAGACGTCTATTGCCTCATCATAGGCTTCGTCATCAACAAATATATCTTCAATTAATTCTAGGGCTTCTCCTTTTAGGGATCCTTTTAACATGATAAACTTCTGAGCGTTTGTTTCTACAGTACGGGCCATTTCTTTGAAAGTTTGCATAAAAGTAATGAAACGGTGAGCATCTCCAGAGAAGGGAGTAATCTCTAGCTTAGGTTGCAGGGTCATTCCTCTCATGGCTCTTACCACTGCAAAATCTCGAGCATCCAAATCTTGAGGTACTGTTCTACTCTCAATTCTTCTGCTCATATTTCTGCCTGGCACCCTAGCAGACCTTACACTAGAAACCGTTTCCCCACTCATGGTTTCACAATCTTCGTCTTCTATTACATTCACAAACTCGGGTTCTTTATTCATTTGCTTTTCATTCAATGAATATTTGGCTTCACGTATTGCCTTGTCTAGACAGCTTCGAACTTTAAAGACGGCAATTCTCTCATCTTCATGCTTTGCTTCAAATTCTTCCCTATAAGCCCTGAGCAAAAGTTCGTTTGCTCTATCCACAGTTGCATTTAACTCTGCTAGTTCTTCAAGATTAGATCCATCTTTGCATTTAGCAGTTAACTTTTCCAGTTCCATCTGAAAATAACTCATATTCGATTCAAAAGAGACAGCAGACCAGGTTCCTTTACTGGCACTATTTCTTGAGTGTACACTTTTCTTGTTGGAACTTTTGTACGGAATAGTTTTCTGTTCCGCTGTTGCTTGAACAGTATTTCTTTCTCCAGTTTCTTGGAGTGGATCTTCTTCAATTAGCAAAGCTTTAATCCAAGGGGTCTTGCACATTTCAAGAGCATCCCTTTCTATTAATTTCCATTTCTCTTTTTCATCTGCAGTATCTTTTGGATATCCAGCAGGATTCTGAAGATAATTTTCTCGTTCTTTTGCTTGCAAGAGCAACTTGCTTAGTTTTCCAACTAATTTTTTCTTTTCATCTTCTTGAGAATCATCATTCATTTTCTCAAGTATTTTGCAAGTTTCTTTTGTACTAGCAATCAATTTCCTTAGAGGAATTGTACCTGCTGCCGAATTTCCAAGAGATCCCTTGCTGCTGATTTTATCCATTTTTGATTTAAGGCAAGGTTCCTTTGCTCAGTGATTGGACTTATTAATCTCGATCACTTGTTAAATATTAATGCCTAAATCCGGTTCGGAGGACCAAACGTAACTGTGACTATTTCCTTGTTGTTCTTGAGTTTCAATTTACTTTATTTTCCGGATTTAGGAAATACCAAACCTCCGTATGCACACCAATATTTAACTTGTCCTTTGACGTTGGACTCCGAAGTTCAAATTAACAAGTCCAGATTCCAAAATATGTACAAGTATATTTTGATCCGCACAT
>CAJPEX010004243.1:0-23028 GCA_905338405.1 Notodromas monacha | reverse complement strand
CCAACATTTCTATGTACTGTACAGAGGTATCAGTATTCAATTCCCCAAATGTCCATATTATGTTGAAATACATTGATTGAATCAGTTTAAATTGGGAGATAATTTTTATTTTCTTGTTATTATGGTGAGTATTTTGTCCATAAAACACCAACTAAAAATTATATAATGAAAGCCTGACGGAAAATGAGACTCAAGTTAGGGACATTTCGACTTAGGGACGCTCTTGATGCACCAATTGTGTCCGCAACTCGGGGTCTCACTGTTCTTTCACCACGCACGTGTACTGTACGCGAGGAATCCCATAGGAAAAACGGGGATGGGAACTATAGGGGATGCGGGTTTTCTTCTTCTTCTTCCCAGATTTTTCTTTCCCGCAGGGCAAAACGCCTGCCTGGGTCGCCTTCAGAGAAGCCGAGTGTTGATCGAGGGGGAAGCATCTGCGGTCGAAAGTGGCGCGGGATTCATTAACGTGGAGGAGGAGTGGGGGTGTACGACGACGGGTCGGACCCGTGGCCCAGGGGTTTCGCAGGGGCTTTCCAGCAAGAAACGAGTGGTGAGCAGAGCTATGCTATGTTATGCTATGCAATTCAAGCCAGCCAGCAGCGTCCCGCTGACCAGTAATCAATCCCCGCGCGTCATTGTGCGACGAGGGCTTGATGAGTTCCGCGCTTTCATCGACTCGTGTGCCTCCTGGCCGCATTGTTGCCCGGCGCGCTTCTCGTATTTATCCCCTCTGCTAACCGTCATCAACCGAAGAGGGCTTTAGTGCGTGACTGCACGATTTTTCTGCAATTTTCAACAAGTCGAAAGAAATCACCTCCGAATCTAGAAAGTTATCGACACCCAGTACAGCGTAGGAAACGAAGATTATTACCGTATTTACTCGAGGACCACGCGCCCAGGGGGTTTTCAGTTGGAAATTTTGCTAAAATCTTATTCTCGAGTAAGACGCGCACCCCAATTTTCAGTGACTCTAAAACCACAAAATTTTGAAAATAAAAACAAAAAAATTGACTTTGGACATGAATTGAACATAAATCTGATAAATGTTCAACTTTTTCAGTAAAGAAAAGTTTTATTGTTACATTTGTTCCAAATTTCTCCATTATAATCAAGCTTAATGCACACATAACTTCCTAAAACTTGTTGAAAAATTTGTATGCCCGCTTATGACGTGCACCCCTTTTTTCCTTCTGAAATGTGAGAAAAAAGATGCGCGTGGTACTTGAATAAATACCGGTATTTCTTGCGTGTGTGTCTGTTTCTGCTCGAATTTCCTTCGCCAACAGTCTACAGGAATCCCCTCCGAAGCTCCATGCAACTCGAGTTGAGCATGAATTGTTCGTATTTCGGTTATCTGGGATGCAAATTTCGAACTCACAGCAGACAACCATGAAGTTCGAAAAATAATTTACAGTACTGTATTTCAAACCGAATATCCAAATTTAAAATGAAGATATCAACGAGATAGGGGTTAAGACTGATCGCGAAGTAAACTTTGAGGTGAGATGTAGATGAATGACATCCACTTCTTAAAAATGATCACGATCAAAGGCACAGTTAACCAGATTTTTCGAAAGTTAAAAACAAATTGCGTGCTTTTGGAGAAATGAAATTGATTCGACGGATTGTTTCTCTGCGCTCCGCGGTTTTGGAATACAGTAAATTTTATTCGCTTCTTGATGATACGTTCAGGGGTTTTAGTACGTAATTTTATTGCACTTCGTAAAAAAGTTAATTAAATTTAGGCTACATTCTCACCAATAAAATCAATTTATGCATTGATCATCAATTTTCGAGGAAAATTCTGAAACAAGAAAAAATACTTCGCCATGAGAAGAATAATCCTCTAAAATTCTCAAGGATTCTGGTTTTTTTTTTTCAAGTTGAAGTTATAAAGTGTCGGTAAAAATATTTAGAAATACTATACTGCATACTGTATTCTTCATAAATTCAATAATAAAATATTTATAATTCTTCTTAATTTTTACGATAAAGTACTCGAAAAACATTACCGAATTGATACCTTTTTATAGCGCGGTATTTTAGGTGAATAAGATTATAATGTAAAGACCTTCGGATCAATCGTTATAATGCACGTCAAAAAAGTAAAACTACAGTACAGTAATTACATTTATTAATGTTCAGTGTGAAATTCCGTTGAATATCATTTAGGCTCGAATCTAACGCTCAACTGTACAGTATTAAACGTTTATGGAACGTGAAGTTTGCTTCCATCAACGGAAAGAGAAAAGGAATGAGGTTCCACCTGAAACCATCTCGCGGAATAAACTCGATTTCCTCATCAACCGTGAGCGGAGAAACAAAGAAGCTCGGATTCGTTAGGAAATCCGAGAACTTCGCGAGGTCCTGCAGAAAAAAAGAGGAAATGGCAACGTTTTGAAAAATCGCACAACGGGACAGACAAAAAAAGGAGAGGGGCAAGTCGGGGTGAAACAGGGTTGATGAGATTCGTATGCAAACGAAAGCGCCAATTTCCCGGCTTGAAAATGAAGCAATCAAGCGCGGTGTCGTCGATTCAACCCCCACACACCGTATCTGTTCTCTACTGCTACGGGTCTTTTTTTTCTTTTTTTTTTGCTGAATATATTATTCTTCATCCTCATTCCTGGTTTACAATCTTTCTATCTTCCTCTCTATTCCCGAGTGATGTTTCGTCACTAGCCGTGCAACTGTGCATGCTTCCAACCCCTTTCGGTCCTGAGCACGAGTCCAATTTCCTATTCAGCGTAAGGTTAATTGCGCCTCGTCATCACGCAGCTGCGTGAGGAATTCCAAATCATCAAACTACATCACTCATATTTTCTCTTCCTTCCCTTCAGGAAAAGGGAAATTCCTTCCCTTCAGTTCAAGTCAAGCATTATAATCAAATTTACTTGCAAATTTAATAGTTCAGTATCAGTCATACATAAATCTTACTACGTCACAGAACACCAGGAAAAACATACGATCTTGGAGATACTGTAGCTTCTTGGGGAATTAGGAAACTTGTAGAAGTACAAATAAATCGGCAATGAAATCAGTTCATCAAAACTTTACCGTTTTTTTGTAACAGAAAAAAACGGTTAGTAATTTGAGAAGCAGCGAAGTTACGTGACAGCAGCATTGGATGATTGAGAAAAAAATTTGGCAAATGCGGAGAGATTTCTGACGTTGGAACTTTATGTTCAATGAGCAAATTTTTTGCAAATCCCCTTATGATGGAAAATAAGATAAAACAATAATCAAGAGAAAAGTAATGAAAGTGTTCCCATTTTGTAGCAATAGAGCGGCAACGAAATCCGTTTGGTACAATTTCCGAAATTCTTCATCCCCATTCAGTAATGCAGTAATCACTTCGACAAAAAAAAAAAGCCGCAGTTTTATCTACTTCCTCTCTTAAACCAAATCAGGCAGACCACTTGGATGTAATCAACGCACCGTTTTTATGACTACTTTTTTACTGCTTTTTTCCTCGTCTTGCTTTCATAAATGTCACGCAGAAAAAATCCTGGGTATCTGCAAGGTCCACAGTTTTCTTCATGAATTATCCCCAGGAAAGAAAACCAAAAACCAGAGGATTGATTCGGACTGCGTAGTTCTTGCCAATCAATAAATACATAGAGAAGATTATCATTTTACACTACTGATATTGAAGAATGATCAACACGAGGGTTTAATTGCATCATACTTTTCTCGCCTCGCATTTATAAAACTGATACAGAAAAAATAGGTTTAATTTTTTCGTTGAACTGTACTATATCTCCTAGAGGTCAGCGTTTTTATGGTGGGAGGGGGGGGGGGTTATAAGTACACTTTCAGTACAATTTTTGGATATTGAAATTTTTAAAAACATCCTCCTACTGATCGTCTACTTCCGACAGCGGTCATACGAAGCAGATTGATGAACGTTGATCATTAAGATGTAATCTCTTCTTGCTTTCATGAAAGCGAAAAAAAAACGGGACAAAATATTTCCAGCAAGTACAGCGAAATTTTGAATGCCTGAGTTTTTCAAGCATTTCCTGATAGAAGAAGAGAAACTTTTTCGGATGATTCAATTTTATTCAAGTAAAAGACGGATTCAATTCAATGATGATAAATTGCACGTTTTTCATTTGAATTGATTCTCGTCTTGCATTCATGAAATATCCGTTACGGAATTTTGCGATTGTTTGCAAAAGGTTTGTTCTTCATTTACTGAAAAAAATAATAATATGCAGGATGGAATTTCGATCAGCTTTATTTGCCCGATTGACAGCTAAAGCAAGCGAAAGTAAACCAGCAGCAGTGATGCACTGCGCAAGGTTCGATAGGAGTCACAACAGCCATTAAGCAATGGTATTCTGGCCCCTCAGCCTCTGGCACAATAAGCCACGTGTTGGGATGGACCCCGGGCACGCATTCCTCAGGCTTTTTACTTAGCGTCGAGGCGAGGCGAGATAAATAATGGCACTATGAGAGTGCCAGGTCCGAGTCGCGAAAAGCCGCCACCTCTCGCGACGCCTGGCGGGGGAAATCGACGGTACGGAAATGAAGAACGGCGGATCCGGAAGGCGCCGTGATTGATAATCCAGAAGCACTTCGTCCCTTCCTCTCCAATCACGTCCCAAACCCCAGTGAGCTTTCCCTATATGAGTTAGAGCCCCTCGAAGAAGAACAGCGAGAGTTAGTTAATTAAAATGGGCCGCGAGCTTTTCCTGCAGCTCCTTCCGAACTCACGACTTGTCGAAAAACATTTTTCGACGTGACACGTGAGAGGGGAATCAACCGATTGCGTTTCTATTATAAAAATAAGTATTGAGTTACGAACCGCACATTAAGCAAAACGATCCGCTGACAACGACTACTTTAGTCCTTCTTATAGAGGTGCAAGACTGTGTCAATTGCATTCGTAGCATATTGTTATCTTTCGCCTCTCACAAATCTTTAGAAAACAGAGTTATTTTTTCTGAACTTACTCGTTCACCCACTTTGTTAAAAAAAGAAGATCTGAACACGTAATGGAATGTATAAACGTACGCTGACCTCTTGCTTACACTTCCTTTTATGCTAACATTAGTCGTTTAGCATAAAAATAAGACACCCCCAATTGAACACATTTTTTTTTACATCCCCAAACGATTTCTTTCAACTTTCATAGGGTTAAGAGCAAAATTTTTTGAACTTGAATTATTCTGGCGATCGATCAGGTTTCCAATGAGAACTAATTCTTGTCTTAGACACAGCCAGGAGAAAGTGAAGTAGCCGTAGTAAAGACCGTTCTACCGTTCACTTTGTGATCTTAAAATGTGGAAGTACTAGTACGTGGGAACTAAACTTAAAATGCAGTTCGCTAGTCCAAAGTGACTTTTTAATCCCGGACTCTTACAAGAACAAGCTTCCGCCGCTTCATCATTTTCATTCTTGAAAATCACCCACAACTCTTAAAGTTTTACTTGATATCTCTCGATTTATTTTATCTTACACATCACAGTTTGGATGTGTTGCGAAGACTTACTAACATTCAAGTCCGTCGATCGAGCGATCAAGTTCGTCGACAGTAACTTCCTAACTAAACCGTTATACAGTAGTTTCAAAACTTTTCGGACATGGTAATCCTGTAAGTTGGGCTAGGAGAAAAAATTGCTTCGCTCAAATGATCATTAGAGAGTTTTTTGCTGCTTGTCTGCTACAGCCATTTGTTGGAGATTGTCAGAAAAATTGCAACGTGTGAGGGTGAGGTAATGAGTACTGTATTGTACTAAAATAAAAAATAAAAATCACCGCGGGGCTTCCGATGATTTCGTGCATAATCTTGGTTTCATTCTCCGATGTGAAAAAAAAAATAATAATAATTGCCTCCCGTTGGAAATTCAAGTCAGCATTGCGGCTCAAACCCGACCAGGGATGAAAGTCGGGGGACACCAGGGCATAAAACCAGTCGTTGATCACCCCATAACACAAGCAATAAACGATTTACCGTGCGGGGTGGATTCAATTGCGTCCGCGGGCTGAATTTACGACGCGTTCAAGTAAGTCCTGGCTACGATACCCGCCACGGCGGGACCAAAGAAGAAGAAAGGCGGAGAATGAAAAGAGATTGAGGAAAAGAAATGGGGGAATGAAGGAGAGTTTTTCTGCGAAGCTCCGGGCAACGCGAAATGAGCAGCGGCACAATAAATGGCCATAAGCGAGCGGGAGTCACTTTGCACGCTCGGCCAGTAATTAGTCGCGGGCCGCGGTCAGTTGTAGGCTACTGGACTCGAGTAAAGCAGCGCACAGCCGCGTTCAACAACAGAGCTGACGTCTTAGGTTTATGACGTGAGTACGTAAATGAAAGAAAGTTGGAAAAACCACGCAAGTACACACACACACACACACCCCACGTCACTCGAAACATTCCAACGAGTCCATGATAAATCGCATGCAGTAGACCACAGCTGGCAGAAGAAACATTCGAATCCGTTTCATCATTGATTAGGTACGGATTCACGCCCCGTGTCATGGAAACTTTACGTTGAACTTCCAACAATGAACCGAAAATCACCACGAATTAGTAGATACGGCAAAAGCGACACAATGGTATCAATACACTGTACAAAGAAAAGAAAAAAAAATCCTGGATCAAATATGAATTTCATCGCCTAGAAAGTGAACGAGATTTTCCCAAACGAAGGATTTCTTCGGATGGACTCGTAAAACAAAATTCAGAAAAAGAACGCATCTTGACCAGTGGTTGATGAATGGAGTTTCTCCTACAAGCACGTCAACNATCAAATATGAATTTCATCGCCTAGAAAGTGAACGAGATTTTCCCAAACGAAGGATTTCTTCGGATGGACTCGTAAAACAAAATTCAGAAAAAGAACGCATCTTGACCAGTGGTTGATGAATGGAGTTTCTCCTACAAGCCCGTCAACGAACGCTTCAACAAAATGGAAGGAATTTTCGAAAGAACGGATCTTCAATCAAGTTCTAGCAGTCTCGTTAGATTACGCGCCAAATCTATTTTCGAGGCTCCACCACGGTGAAATGGTTTCCTAAAAAAAAAAAAAAATACTTGACTGTCATTCAATTAATTTCGAAAGCTGCAACTTCGAGAAACATTCAGAGAAAAAATTGAGGTGTTCTAATTCCAGAATCTAGGTAAAACCCCGGAGAACAGCGTTTCATGCGCGCCTCAATTTTTCCACCGGAGATCTGGAATAAAAAAAAAGTTGCGTCTAGTGCAGGATTGGATACGGTATGAAATACAGGTGAACCTCAATAAATCGAATTCCTCCCTAATTCAAATTTTTTTCAAGTCCCTGTCTGAATTCCCTTAGAATCAATGCATTAAAAACCTCCTTAACTCAGTCTTTTTCTCTTAGACCTCTGTAAGTCTAATTTTCTGAGGCCTTCTGGTTATTATTTCCTTGAAACACGGAAGAGAAAATCATACAAAAATAATTTGATGCATCTTGAAAGGAAGTGAAAGACAAATATATTAAATGAACCCCAGCCTCCAAGTTCAGCAAGCGGTGTAAACTCATTAAAGAGCAAGTTTAGGCCTAGAATATCCTCATTTACAATTTCCTACACTTTTTTCCACTTCTCCTCACAACAGAAGTCTTAGTTTCCTTAACTGGAAACCTCTAAAATTCAATACCTCTCTAAGTCGAATTTTTTTGTATCTGGCCCCTAGAAATTTGACTTACAGAGGTTCAAATGTACTGTACAGTACGAGCAAACGGATGGAAAAACATTCTTAAACGTCAGGAAATACCTCATCGCCAAGAAAGGTGACGAGGTGTCGAGACCGAGACGAAAGAGCAAAGCAGGGAATGACGACTGGCCGCCGGCAGTTGCTGGGGCCATAAGTCACTCGGACACGAGCGAGCGTTCAGGAGTCGCCTTGCGTCCGAAATTGTTTCTCAAATGAAATATGACGTGTTTTCCTCTCACACACCACACACACACCCAAGTCCTGTCGACATTGTCGACGAGGGGGTCGGAAGGGCACATTCAGACCCGGGGATCGCGGGGGTGTGTCACAAATGCCTCGTTTTCAGAGGCGCTCATCATCAAAACGCCTGCCTGCCTGCAACACATGCCGAACGCTCATATCCCCAGCGCCGATTTCTCACGTATTCTCTCCCGCGGCTTTTTTGTTATCGCTCATTTTCTCCCGGCATTTCGTCGCGAAACGCAGCATTCCATCAGCTTGATTCCCTTCGTTATCCTCATTGACGGAAATTCATCAATCAAAGGTAAATTACGGTACGTCAAAAATAAAGGTCGAGTCATCACATTTCTCGACGAAACACTTGAATGTCGTCGTATTTCCTCAACTATGCCATCCTGTCCAAGACGCAAACCAACATTGAAAGACGATAAAAGTTGTCTTTCAACCCTAAGGTAAGGTACTTCTCACTGTACCTGAAGATGATGCACACTCCATTCAAATCGTCGAACTTTTTGTGAAAAATAGGGGCGCTGTACATTTTATCACAAAAGCAGCGAATTGAAATTGAAAACTCAATCGAGCCGATTTGCCCTTTTTTCTTATTTTTTAATCAAAATTCCATCATTTTGATTCTCTTCTTTGCCGTTAACAACGGGAATTCATAAATCGAAGGTAAATTAAGCGGCAACTAATACTTTGATGCGCAAGATTTGTCCCTAAAACACTTGAATAATGCATAACACCGTATTCCCTCAAGTAACATGCGTAATTCTGTAAGACAGAAGTAATTGTTAAAAACAGCCTTTTACTCGATCCATTGATGATTTTCACTTAAATGTGATGAGCAGTTAAGTTTTACGGGCAACATTTTGAGAAAAAAGTTCCCGACGCACTCGAGAAAATCCGTGTATTCTAGAAGGAAATCGATCGATCAAAAGTATAATTAACGTGTTTCCGTTTTCTTGTCGGTACGTCAAAAATAAAGGTCGAGTCATCACATTTCTCGACGAAACACTTGAATGTCGTCGTATTTCCTCAACTATGCCATCCTGTCCAAGACGCAAACCAACATTGAAAGACGATAAAAGTTGTCCTTCAACCCTAAGGTACTTCTCACTGTACCTGAAGACGATGCACACTCCATTCAAATCGTCGAACTTAAAAAAAAAAAATGGGGGCGTTGTACATTTTATCACGAAAGAAACGAATTAAAATTAAAAACTCATTCGAGCCGATTTGCCCTTTTTTCTTATTATTTTTCATCAAAATTCCATCATTTTGATTCTCTTCTTTGCCGTTAACAACGGGAATTCATAAATCGAAGGTAAATTAAGCAGCAACTAATACTTTGGAGCGCAATATGTGTCCCTAAAAACACTTGAATGCTTATGACACCGCATCCCCTCAAGTAGCATGCGTAATTCTGTAAGACAAAAGTAATTGTTAAAAGCAGCCTTTTACTCGATCCATTGATGATTTTCACTTAAATTACTACTCGTCAATTCAAAATGCCCGTTGTAAAACTCTTTTTTCAAGGGCTGCGTGAGCTCTTTTAGGCACATAAGATCTTCCTTTAGCTAGCTAGTTTTCATATTAATTGCACAAAGGCAAAAGAACTGTGAACCCGAATCAAAAAGGGAAAGAAACAAAAAATGTAGCATCGTATAAAAATAAAAATATTAAACATAATCAAACTGCCTCTTGAAATTCGGTAAACGGGCACAACGATCAATCAAAATCCCCCGGAGAAAGAAACCGAAAATATCCTTTAACGGCGACGTTCAGTGATGGAGAGTAAATCACGGGGAGAAACTAGAATAAACAGAAGGAGGAGTCCAGGAACATGGCACGGAAACGAGATCGATTGAGGGGCCAGTTTTGCGGGCGTCCATTAGCACTCGGCAAAGTTCCTCAAGTGAGTCTCCGGCATTGCAAACCTAAGGCACATGTGGGGCACGATTACGCGAGACAAGAAAAAAAAAGAAAGAAATAAAAAGAGATGGGAAGCAATAAGAAAATAGAACGAGGCGGAAAAGGCGTGATAACACTAGCAGTTAGAATAGTGAGTGGAAGCAAGAGAGAGGGGAGCACCAAAAAAAAAAAAAAGAAGCGGAAGGAAACCCAGGGAAGGCCCACCGAGGTAAGAAAACGCTCGTGTGACCGGTGCCAGCTGCGGGGAATGGGCCACCTCCGAATGATACTCTTCCTTCCCGATGCGACCTAGCACAGGAGCACAATGAACGGCCACATCACCTATTAATTTTCACCCTCTTATAAGGCTCCTAGCAAGTGTGTTATAAATTACTGACTGAGTACCTAAGTTTCTTAGGGTATAACCCTAGGCGATATCTTCCTAAAATTATCTTGAGGAACTGAAAAATTAATTCCTGCACTTGTACAGGAGATGTTCCTACAGAACAGAAGGTCTGTCCGTACAACAAAAGGAATTGTTACAGTGAAAATAAATTCTGAAGAGAGTTCAACTGTGTTTCATTAAATGAATATGAAACAAATGAATACTGCAATTCGGTAGATATGATGAAGATTAAAACTTACATGGTTACAGTAGAGAATACAGTATTAAAAAATGTCCCACTGGCGATCCTATTTATAGCGATGAAAGCAGTATCTTGGGGAAACATTATCAGTTATTTTCTGTAAACCTCCAAGATACTCAGAAGCAAAAACATTGATTTGGTTTGGCAACGTCCATTTAAACGTTTATTCAAAGAATTGTTGCTACACAAAGGGCGTAAATTGACTCTCCCCCCCCCCCAAATAAGAAAAACTCATTCGACTACATAAAATTGTATTTTACCAAAGATGTCTTTGCAGCAGAACAGCAGCATCCTCGGCAGAATGCACAACAAAACAAGATCAAATTCAAATCATGGATGAAAATAGTTGTTGTAGATATAAATTTGAAATTCTGTAGTAATCCTGAGGAAGAAAGAAAATATTGTATGAAAGGCGCTGGAACAATCTTGAGGATTAAACTTTATAAAAATACATTCTCACACCTCTCCTTTTCATGGGATCTAAGATAAAATCCGCTTAATAACTTCAAGATCACCCCAACTGCAATTTAAATTACCCCGGTCGAGTCACTGTCCAAGATGACCAACGCGGATCAGCCCAATAATTACTCCCACGTCCTGCTACACCAGCCGAATGGACACAGAGGAGCAGGGCGCTCGAATCATCGCCACCTTATGGCGCGTCTAAACGCGGAAATTTGTCCACTGGGGACTTCTTGCGGTCGGCGTAATGGCCACTTGTCAGGTTGTTTGCAGGGGAGAGTTCTCGTCCCCCCAGGGAAGAAAAAAAAAAAAGAGGAGGAAAGAACAACCAGGGGAGTGGAGAACCCGCGGTCAGAACCGTTTGCCTTGATTTCTCCGGGCGACACGCGTGTATAACTTTCCTCCTTCCTGCTCTATACACGCATCACTGTCCACCCACCCCTTGGCAAATCGTTCGCACAGAATTGGGCTCACAATCCTTTTGCATCCCTTCAGCTGATCCAACATTCGAACGAACAAATCTACATACATTTTGCACGCTATTCCGCGACGACAGGAAGATTCTTGAGCCCTCGTCATCGCGTTGTTATGCGCCCCACGGAGGAACTCCATTCAGTCGCTCACGGGTTTCTCTCCAGGACTGAGAGTTTTTCTACAGATTTTTTTTTTATTAAAAAATATTAGGCTAGGTCTTATACTCAGATGAAATTACAGGTGAACCTCGCTCAGTCGAACCTCCCTAAGTCGAATACCTCCCCAACTCGAATTTTTTTCAAGTCCCTGTCTGGATTCCCATAGAATCAATGTATTAAAAACCTCCCTAACTCGAAATATTTTCTCCCAAGCCTCTGTAAGTTGAATTTTCCAATGCCTTTTGGTTATTATTTCCTTGAAATTTGAAAGATAAAATCAACAAAATAAATTATTTTATGCATTTTGAAATAAAGTGAAGGACTAATTGAACAAATGAACCCCTGCCTACAAGTTAAGCAAGCTTTAAACTCATTAAGAAGCAAGTTTAGGCCCAGAATATCCTCATCTACAATTTCCCATTTTCCTTGTAGCAAAAATATTTGTTTCCTTTACCCCAAATCTAAAAAAATGTAAACCTCCCTAATAAGTCGAATTTTTTTTTTTCCTAGAAATTCGACTTAGAGAGGTTCAACAGTAGCAAGAAATCCATGCATCGAAATAGAAACGCGCGTTGTATTTACTAATTTTTTAGATAAAAATATGCTGTTCTGTTGTGTATACTGTACTTTTTTATGACACGCGCACGAATCCAAGCAAGTGAGAAGATTACGAGGACTTCAAATTTTTTAGCTATTCATGTTCCAAAATGAGAAAAGGTTTCTCAGCATGACTTATCAGAAAAAAATGACGAAAGCTTAAGTTTTTTTCGTGGATATAGGGCTCATATTCATTGTTTCGTCTGAAAATAGCTCGATAGCTCTTATATAACGCTAAGGCTGCCTTACAACGACTGAAGTTCATTCCGGGTGAATCACACCACATGAGCAACACGCGGAAGATGTATAGGGCAAAGAAGAAAAAGTATACTTCATTGAATGAAAAAAAATTGCCTACTCAAGAAATATTCAGCGTGTTTTTCAAGTAGAATCGGTTCGAAAACATATCTGAAGATTTCTGCCGCACCAAGATGGGATGGATGGAAAATCAACAGCATACATATACCGTATGCAGTAGTGTATTTTCATAAGAATGCTCTACGAATTTATTCAAATACAGTACTGTGCCTTAAAAGAAAACGTAGAAGATGAAGCCAAAGTAAAACACTCCACAGTACAATGCATTACAAAAAATTTAAGAAATCTGAAGAACACGGTTTTGAGATTTTTTCTGCTTTTTCCCATACGTTCCTCAGACAACAACTACAGAATATCTTACATGCCATTACACTTTTTGTGTGCATAGCTTTCAATCTACGGCAGTAACGTTCGTCGTACACGCGCTTGAGAAATTCAGAGCCACTTCGCGGGCTGAAGAAAAATCCTTCGCGGCTCTGAAACTGAAACATGATTCAAGAAAAAATAAGCGAGAGAATACAAAATTAAAGCAGCAAACAAAAACATAAAACAAGTGAGGGTGGTGAGTAAAAACCGGAAGGAGAGTCCCGTCCCTTGGTCACCACCAAGGCACAGTAATATCAATTAGGTTGTTCCCGCAAGCAGCTTGCGGGACTGCGAAGGGATAGTAATCCTCCAGACCTGCTTCCGCACACCCATGCCATGATTTCCGGTCATCAACACTTCCCCCTCCTTCATCCGCCCAACAGGCACAAGAAGACTACGGAACTCAGGCGGAAAGACCCCGAGAAGAGAGGAGTAAAAAACTAAAATAATTGATGGGGGGAAAAAAAGTTCCGACTGAAACCACACCAGTACAACTTTCGATGCAGAATCCCCGTTTCCATGCGCGTCTTGCGTACAATCTATTTGGGCCTTGGTGTAGTTGGAGGAAAAGTACAAGAACAGGAAATCCCAACTCAATGGGCAAAGGAATATGTGGGGCATGCTCGGTGAAATATTTCTATATAATACCAAGCCATTTTGAATCCAATCACTCAAGCTGGTGGGCTAGTGTCATATCCTTGATTTTGCATCGGACTCAATACTGTCAGAACTATAAAATTTCGAAACTTATTCGATGAGCACCAAATCGTTCTCTTCGAAAAAAAAAAAATCCAAACCTCAAGACCAATCAAAATTAATGGATCTACGAACAGTACAGTACAGTAATTGATCCATCACCTACTGCTACTCACAGAATTGAGATTCTGACGCAGAATTGAAAACGCAATACAGAAAGTATCTCAAGAATTTCAAGTCCCGCAACTGATTTTCATGTACAGCTACAGTAGGAAGGATAATAGGATGATACATTCCAAATCACCTGATTATTTCGTTTTACACATCCACAAATGCATTACGAAATAAATATATTTTAAAAACAAAACGTGGTGAAATAACATCAGACTCTCAGAAAACCAATAAGCTCAAAACCACCATCAAAACGTTTTCATCCACTCCACGATCACATTTACTACAGAATTTCACCTTAATTTCTCAAGTTCGATAGCTTTCCAAGCAGACTCTCATCCGATTCATTTTCCAACATCCGAAGCAAATTCTTTAACGGCCCGAAGAATGCGTCATCTGAGGAGGCGTTCGCTTTTTTCCGGGGTGCCATTTTATTTTGCAAAAGGGGAATGAAGTATCCATCGCCTGGTTGTGGAAGGACCCAGGAGGAATAAGAAGTGCGCGTAGCGAGGCTTATTGAGACGCATTGTCGCCTCCTGCCTTGGCGTTTATGCTGAAAAATCACACCGCGTGACGCGCCCGAGCGGATTTTCATCTCCTGCGCATCCATCAGCAGATTTTTCCTTCCGGCGGGCCGAGAGCCACAATACTATAACAATAAAACCAACGAGACACCCTTCTTCACCAACCACCACACCGCAAAAAAAAACTCATTCCCCCCGAGTCCCTCACTCAGGAAAACCAAGACAGAAGAATCCCCTGCAAGTAGATTGACCCAGCAGACGAGAGAGTAGTTTTGCCTCCTGCTTTTCTTTTTTTTTCTGTTGACAATCTCCCTGCTGCACGACTCTTTCACCGATTGATCCCGCATTCCCAAGCCTTGTCACTGTATTATTTATTTATTTATTTACTGTTTTTATTTTTTTTTACACTCCACAGCATTCCTCTTGTCATCTTTGCGATTTTCACGAGACAGACAGTCATCTATTACAGGGGATTGCTTGCTCGGATCATCGCATGAATGTACTGTGCACTCCACTCATCGTGCCGCGCGGTCGGCGAAAACTTCTCAATTAGCCGGTTGTCTGGAAGTTATGGCGTCGTTTGACCGAGGAATATTTCTTGTCGGAAGATGAACGCGACAAGCGCCTTTCTCTCACTCTCTCTCTTTTTTCCTCGCCAAAGATTTTGGCAAATCGAGGATGGAATAAGCATCGTCCGCATCCTTGGCCACGGCCAAAGTTTACTTCGCAGTCCACAATAGCTTTGGCTGACACGTGGCATTCTCTTTGGAGATTTTTCTTTTTTCACAAGGAGAAGACGAGCCTGTTGAAGTTGAGCTGGAATACGGGAATTCTGAGCAGAACAAATTTCATTTTTCCGCATTTACTCTCGATTTTTTGTTTTCGGTTTCGCAGAGATACTTCGACATGCTTACTAAGCTACCAGAGCCTAATACACTTCATATCCTCAAAACGCGAAGATATGACGCCAAGCAAAATCGCCGGGGAAAGAAAATGTCGTAGGATGAAGCCCAAGGCAAAAAATACCACACAGAAAATCTTTCTCGCAACGAGAAAATTGCTGAGCTACGCGAAAAATGCCACGCGAGTCGAAGACATTAGTGAGACAGAGGAGGGGGGACAATTCGCTAGAAAAAATTAATGCGAAGTTAAAATCGAGCAAGAAGATACTGTACCACAAATAATGAATACCGTATCGGAAAAAAAGAATCACCAGGAAAATAACTTCCCCACAAAAAAAAAATTGCAAGTACTGTGCTGTATACCCTATAATTTATTCCAACTCAAAGACGGGACTTTAAATGCTTAAAATAATTTTTTGCGTCTCCCGCGACTTTATCCCTCAAAGAAAATTTTCTCCATCAAGAAGTTTCCTTCTGACTTCTGACACATCATCGGAGAAACTATTTTTCACGCATTTTTTGTAAATTACGTTTACAGTAACTAGTTTCACTTAATAATACTAAAACACTTCCCGGACAAACCACGTCAAGATTGACTGCTGAAATTTAGGAATTTTAATGAACACCCCAATATACACTTCTCACAGAACAAATGCATTTTGCTCTGTTCTCAACAATACTGTACCAGTGTACATGAATTTGATGTTGTTCAGCAATGGAAATACTGTAGTTCCACCAAAGAGTCCCGGGTTCAGGAGTAAGAAACACGGATTCATGCATCACGAAGCTGATATGACGATCTCGACTGGACACTTGAATAAAAAGGCAACAACGAACGCGGGCAAGTCAGCCGTCGACGTTTTTGACACCCATGACGCTGCACCGACAGCAAAAGCCAAAGGCAGGAAGGACGATATCCCGCAATTCTCATGCGGCACTTCGCAGAGAGATCATTTAAAATTCTCTGCGAAGAAAACACTGTGTTGTGATAAAATGTCGCAGTTGATAAAAAAAAAATTGAGCAGAGAAAAATTACAAGAGTAAAACATAAAACTCCGGTAGAAGAACGATCAACGAAAGGCGGGAGTACAGTATGAGTAAAAAGTTCGATCGCTTGCTACTTCCATACACTTGATTCATGCATTTCGAAATAAGCAACAATTCCGTGAAACTTGAACATAAATGCGCCGACATTCGCCGGAAAACCTAATTATGCGCATCAATTGGAAAGAAGAACATTCCGCGTTCTCTCCGCAAATACTGTATTTCCCGCTGTTTGAAAAGTTCTTTATAAGAGAACCAGGATACCGAATGCAGATAAAACTCACGTCTTCAACATAGAAGGATCTTTTGCCAAGTGCCGCAGTCCTGTTCACCGTCCGAGTCAAAAATTCCCCGGATTATTCCTGGAAATTTTCCCCAAGCCACGTCGACAAGTCGGGCCCATTTCTTTTTTTTTTCATCTCGGGGTTTCGTTTAGTTTCGGACAGGCAAAGATAGAAGAGAGGAGGAAGAGAAGAGATAGTCGAGGAGCTAATCTCGGCGTTCGTCACGCTACGCCGATCCCGGCAGGCGCAATTTGCCGGCCCTGGCTGTCACCGAATTAGCGCAAAGCTGTGTTATGCGAGTGTGTGTGTGCTTGGGGCCCACTGGTGTCGGGACTCGGGAGGGATGTCGGTTTCCAGCCCGCTTGTCCCGAGCCCCCACGACGATGACGACACCTCCGCAAAATGCCCGTCCCGACTGAAACGCATCAACCGTGAACGCGGCCTGGGTTTCAAACAAACGAAATCCCAGCGAAAACTTCTGTGGGATCTCCTTCTCCGGGAGGGGGATTCCCCTCTCTTGGCAACGAAACTGTGTCCGAAAACTGTGTCAAATCGAGGTTCTCGGAAACTGGTCAACAGCCTGAACATGTCTCAGGCAAAAAAAATGAAAAATCATACTGCATTAACTCGACCAAGCTTCCCTCCGAAATATAGAAACTCCATATTCGTAAACACTAGTGCGGCCAACCCTCGAGATATTTTTGTACATAGGCCGCAAGCACTAAAATGATGAGACCTATATTAGAGATAATGTATCATAAGTGGGTTCGAAAGTCGGAATATTGAAGTTGAACTCTGCAACTTCATTAGTCGTAGCATTGCTTTAATCATGCTTTCGATTGTAGCACAGAACGCCAGCTATGCTTTCTGTAAGGGTTTAGTTTTAGTAGACCGAGCTTGAAAGAAATCCATGGAATTTCCCCCTCAATAAAATTTGCTAATTGATTTCCGAAAATAATTCAAATTCCCGATGAAAGTCAGTAACGAAAATTGAATAGACGGAATATGTCAGGGATCCAAAAATAACTCCGTTTATTTTGTCTCGCATCTCCTCTAGCTCTCGATTCGTGCATGATATTAAAAAAATATATACGAGTATAAAGCTTCAACGCATGCGTATTAACCTTAAAATAATGATCAGTTATTTACAAAATTTTCAACTTTATTCACAATGTCCAAGGATTTTTAACCCGCGGAATTTCATCAACTGCGGGCATATCCCCCTCATGCTTGTTGGCAACGATCGCAGCCTGGAAGACACGGCTTATGCACCAACGACTCCCATCAGCTTTCTCGCACTGGGCTTCCCTTGATTAGATTTAAGTAATCGTAATGCACCCCGGAAAGCTTAATTCAATTCGTCTTCCCTTAGTTCTACAAGATTGTTTTTTTTCCTTCATACCGAGCGAACGGATCCAACAAATTTCACTGAAAACGCTCAACGGGAAACTGGATATTTTGCTTTAGACTTCACTCGCCTGTATAAAAATAGCATCATTTCGATTTTAGTGGTATCGAAAAAGTCAATTCATGGCTAAATTCTAAAACTCTTCTGGCCATTGAAGTTGAAGCATGCGTTACAGTGGAATATAAAAAACTAGGAGTATTTCTTTATGCACTGTATTTTGATCCTTAATTTGAGTAGAAAGTCGTTACAACGAATAACCGCTTACAACAACTTTGGTTTTCAAGTTTCCTGCCCAATAGTCACAATGCTTATTTGAGGTTCTCTTCTGTACTGTAACGAATTTTTCGCCATAACGAAGATTTTACTGGTCCCCATGGCTTCATTGCAAATAGATTTTACTGTATTTGGGTTTCCTTTTTTATTCCGTGTTGAGAAACGAAAATTTGCCTAAAAGTTACAGAAGTCGCGAAAAATATTGTACTGTACATTTTCGCTGAAGGGCATTAATCTGCAGCCTTGAAAATGTTCCCTGATTTCCAGATCACCATCAGCAGTACCCATGCGAACCCGACCGCTGAAATTTAGGGACGACCAGGACCTCTTTTCTGATTACCCCATCACAATACTAAAAAAGGAAGGAAATTGCACGTGCCTGGCGTGTTGCAAAAAAATATATACCGATATACTGTATAGAGGAACCATGCTAAGGAAGTGAAACCCGCCGGTGCTCATCCATCTCCCGCATCCCGACACACTTCGTATGCAGAGTTTCCCACTGCGCAGCCGGCAGAGCAGAGAAACCCAAATACACACAAGCTAAATATACGTAGAAAAAAGGAGAAGCAACGACACAGAATAATACAATGGGCATCCCATAATTCACCAGAAATGTGCACAGAATGAAATAAACGCGTGCAGAGATTATTTCAAAATTTCCGATGCTCATACAAAGAAAATATATGATCTCCCAAAAAGAATTTGCGAAACGTTTGGGCTATTTTGGTCTTTAAAACTCGACATTTTCGTCAGTAGGCTCCATCAGCAAGCCTAACAATTCCTGCCGAACATCGGCCACAGAAATATTTTTAAAGTAAAGTCAGTAAAAACTACAGTATTCACTCAATTGTTGGCCTGGTCCCGTTTGTAAGTCTCTATAATCAATAAAATTATATTTTACCAGCCCCGAAAAAATTGAACTGAATTTCTTTCAGGGTCTTGTCCGTAAATTTTTGAATAAATGTCCGTAGCACACAGGGTCTCGCGAACAACTATGTAATTTTTCAATTGAATATATTTTTTGAAAAGTAAGAAAATCACTAGGTAGGAAATCTATGTTAAGGGGGCCTTATTCAGTTAAACCTCTTCAAGACGAACTCGAAGGGACCCACAACAAGTCAACTTGAAAGTTTTTGAGTTGGAGAAAGCAGCGTTTTGGTGGAGGAAAAAATTGAGAATTACAGTGAGGTAAAATCGGTGATTTTTCTGGGATTTGAACGGTTGCATATACATGAGTTAACAAGACACACATGCACATGTACAATACATATTTTGTGCATTTGCCCAATTAGTCACTCACTTCATTTGGAAAAGCCTCAAGTTACATTTGCATTGTTTTCTCCCTCCTCGGTCACCAGAACAATGTCTCTGAAAATTTTGAATTCAGTGTGTGAAAGTCTTTGACTCGAGGAAGTCAACATTTGTTCTCAGGAGAATTCAAACAGTGAGTGGACAAAAATACGGCATACGGAGATTTCTAACGAGGTTCAACTAAGAGAGGTCCAACTGTAGCAGGATTTTTTCGACAACGTATTTTCCCATGGCTTTATCCCTTTTTAATAAAATTATGTAGACTTCTAGAGGAAATGACGCACCCGAGCTTTCGAAGTATTTCTCACGAGAAAAAGAACGGCCTACAATCTAGTAAATACTACGTCCTTACCGAGAAAATAGCCAAAAAACGGGGTAAAATAATGTCCGACAATAAAAATAAATATAATAATGGCACTGCTGGTGAAACAAAATATACTGCATTGCGAGCCCTCGGATCACGCACTGTATTTTCCAGGTCTGATTATTTAAAAACGAACGGGGTCTCCACAATTATTAAATGGATAAACTTTCCGAGAAGTCCCCTTAAAAAAGAGCAGGAAGATAGCAGGATCGAAAAAAAAAGAAGAAAAAAAAGTTGCAAGTCCCTACTCCAATGCATGGCCTGAAAAGAAGGCAGACAAGCGGACAAAAAAATCACGGGGGTAAAAGCTTTTCCTCGTTTTCCTTCGCACACACACACACACACACATACACACGGGATGAAATCAAAGTGCCGTCCTCATTTATCCATCACCAAACTCGACCCCCGCGCGCCCGGGTTCCAGGTTGCCGCTTCGTCGTGCCAAAATACAGTTGAAAGGACCTGTGGGGTATCCATCACAATCCCACGCGCTTTTGAAATCAAAGTTCCATCCATCTCTCCGCAGTTTCTCTCGCTCTCTAGTGTCTCGCTTCCTAGATTCCTCGTTCATACTTATCCTCTGTTCCTCTATTTTATTTATTTTTAAAATCCGTAATTTAATTCACAAAAGTTATTTATACGGCACAGAGTCTCGTTGTTGCGAACGACTGAACACGGATTTTCATTTTCACGAATGATTCCTAATTTTTCTTGAAATCTCGGTATGACTTCGTTTTGCGGACGCGCAAAATAAGTCAAGGAACACAAATGGTTCAGCATGCTTGAAATCTTCATGTTTAGATTTTTTAAACTTAAAAAGGAATATGTTAATGCAGTATCGGATGTGCGCCCCACAGAACATAGGCAACCAAACTGCAATTATTCTTCGTAACAATCGGACACTTTTCAGTCGTTTATTCATTTTATCGAAAAAAATATAGCAAAATCGAGTAACATTGGGTCAAAGAAGATAAATAATCTCGTTAAAAATTTGAAGTGCTCGTGACTTCAAATTGAATGTTCGGCTTTGCGTTCGTAAGCAATCATCATAAGTTTGAAAATTACTATGCAATACTGTACGTCGATCTGATTTGAGCTTATTATTTTAGGACAGATAAAATATCAGCCCGGAAAACTAAAGCTCTTATTTTCTTCCACTTGGAAAAGACCGATTTCGCTTCATATACGGTACTGTTTCTTTTTGCAGACACGTCAACAAAAGTTATAAGATGTGACAAAATTACATCATACGGATCCCATGACGGCTTTCACAAAATGCGTGTTTTCGTGATTCACGAAAGCATTTGAAGATGTCGGCTTTGATGGAACATTCAAAAGGTCGACATTAATGAGAACTTCTTTCATATTTCATGACATCTGAGAAAAATCTATAAGGAATAATACAGCACGAAGTTCTTGGAAAATCTGACGGAAGTTCAGTTTTCCAGCCCAGAAGTGGTCAAAAGCAAAGACATTTCTCAGTGGATGCCTCTGCAATGGGCAGTTTTTAATTTAAAAAAGAAAATAACTTCGAAGCATCTGAAGACCACGAAAGGCGGGGTTTCTTTCATCAGGCAAGTCTATAACATGTATCGGGCCCCCACGTCACTTAACCTACTGGACAAAGTGCCCATTTATTCCAGTAAACCTGTCAAAATTCAACCATCGAATGCCACTGAATCAATCAAAAGTTATAAAAATCACAGCGGCATGGGCTCTAAAACATTTCTTTTTCGCTCATTCCGGCGGTGCTTGCAATAAATCCAAGTTCCCCATCGGACGCAAACCCTGGGTTCTCTCCGACTTCTTCAGGTCTTCGCCGAGGGAAAGAAGGTGCTTTATTCAACGGCCACGAGCTCGTAATGATGCCATTAACAGCACTACATGCGCACAGGAAACGAGAGCACGAAGGCAAACAGTGGGTTCTGATATTGCGACAGTCCGTGCCTACATGAGCATGGGTTTAATACATAAGTTCCCTCCTCACTTTCGAACTCAGCTTCTGATTGGAACAACGACTCGTCCAATTAGGAAAGTTTTCCTCAAGCTTTTGCGTGGATCACCCCCCCCCCCCCCTTAAAAATTTTTTTCGAGTCTTTTCTAATGGAAAGCTCAGAATAACCTCCGGCTTCTTATTTGACTTCCTTGACAAAGTAAAATTTGGAGATTTATTTTAGCCTTGAATTGGAACAGGCTGAAGACCTTGTGCTTTAAATTGGGTTCAGTAACTGCTGCAATTGCTATAATTCTGGCTTATGCTGCAATTCTTGTTACTGATATTTTGTTTGCAATGTCAGGGAAAGAAGGGGTCTACGCATGCACATCAGTTGTGCAGTTGTACATTTTGGAATGTATTTTCTTTTATTTTGGTATCCATGTACAGCTTTTTTCTCTTGTTTCCCATTCTGAAGTGATTGAATGCGTTTGAATGGATTTGGGTTGGGTGGGGATGGGGTTTGGATGTGGGAATGTTGATTGAACTTTGTGAACGCTTAAAAGTGGAAAATAAAGCTTTCTGTTCTTTCATTCATTGAATTGGTCTTTCGAAGCAGACAGTTTTTCTTTAGCTTCTTCCTCTTACAGTTTAGGTACCATAAACATTACCACTTGCTGCTCCTGAAAGAACAGCAGATCCAGTGAAAAACTTGTCCGCCAGTCATCGAGAAAATTGTCGTGCTTCCAAGGGCAATATTAATCAGCGCTCCTAGTTTTTCTACTGCCAACAAACCCATCCCGTATAAACCACACTAGTACTTTGGGAAAAAGCAGACGCTTATTTGCAGAAGACATCTGAGTACACAATCAAGACCGATTTTCCCAGTCGGTCTTAACAACGGAATCATTTTTTTCTTTCGGGCGGCTGAACGATGAAAGCTCTTCAATGTTCAAACACAAAACATGAATGGACTTTGGGGAAGTCCTTCTTCGTTGTTCAGTCAGGACTCAGGGTTGTGTTAATAATGGACAGCGGGGCGAGACAATGCCCCAAAACCTGGTTAAAACCGGTTCCCCCCACGCTGGCCATCGGGAAGATGCAGTCGCTGAATCCGAGCTAATAGCTGACGTCATTACCGTCGACCGAACAACGACGGCTCGTCGGGGAGAAAAAGAGAAAATAGCGCGTTTCATCGTCGTGTTTCTCGCCGGGCGGACAAAGAAAACTAGGAAATCAAGGAAGAGGAGAAAAA
>CAJPEX010004242.1:0-23053 GCA_905338405.1 Notodromas monacha | reverse complement strand
GCCGACAATATAAGAAAATTAGCGGAATTAGGTCCAATCTCCAAAAGGATCGCTGCAGGCATAATAGCAAGATTATATGATACCCCAGGATTCATGGCACCATTCAACGCTAAGGTCAAGCTCACCTTTCAATCCTTTACTCGAGAAAACCCGAAAGCCCCATGGGATACTGAGATGTCTGAAGAAGATTGCCAAATTTGGAGACAACTAATCTTTGATACTGAGAGACTCACAACCTTCTTAATCCCAAGACTTGTAAGAGTAGCAAATGAGATCGAAGGTGAATTTCACGTCTTTTCAGATGCGAGCAGTTCAGCATTGGGAGTAGCTATTTATTATCTCTCTCGCAGTGCAACTGAGGTTAATGTATCACTCATCTTAGGAAAATCCAAACTAGTTCCAGCTAAATCTAAGAAAACTAAATCTGAAAAGAAAAAGGGGTCTCAATTGGATCCAAAAGTAAAAATAAACAGACTCGAGTTAACAGCAGCATGTATGGGCGTAACCCTTCTCATTGAAATTGTTGAAGCCTTACAAAACCTCAAATTCAATATTTTCTTATGGACAGACTCAGAGGTGTCATTAAACTGGATAAGGAGTCTAAAACCAGGAACAATAGCCTACATTAGAGATAGAATATCCATGTTGCTAGAACATACTAACAAATCTCACTGGAGACATGTTCCAGGAACAGATAACCCAGCTGACTTAGCATCCAGAGGATGCGATGCAGAAACCCTAATTCACTCCACCTTATGGTNGTTCCAGGAACAGATAACCCAGCTGACTTAGCATCCAGAGGATGCGATGCAGAAACCCTAATTCACTCCACCTTATGGTGGAAAGGACCAACTTGGCTCCCATTTAAATCAGATTGGCCCCTACAACACGTATCCCTTTTAGCATGCAGGATTTCCTGGCGCACAGCTCCGACTCGTGAAGAAACACAAAAAAGCATTATGAAAGTCCTTTCAGGCACATCATCTTGGGGAAATCATCGTAATCAGAATGATGGGATGGAGAAAGATCATTTCCTACTTTAAAGAAAGAGCTCAAAGAAGAACAAGAGGAGCCAAACGAGCCCTAAATGGAGAACGTAAAATCAAGCAATTACTAGAACCAATTTCTACAATACAATTAAGAAAAGACGCCCAACTTGAGATATTTCAATTACTTCAACATTCATATTCACCTGAAGAAGTCCAAACATTGAAAAAGAACTCTACCATACCACTCAAACCTGATTTGCAATGGAATCCTAACTACAATCTAATATAATCGATAAGTAGACAAGGAGAAAAGGTCAATTCCACTGTTAAACAAAGTCACATTGTCAGGAAAACTTTGATCTATCTCCCAATCCCAAAGGGAGTGAAGAATCTAGATCCATTAAATGCCCTCTTTAGAAGTTATCATGAAATGCTTGGGCACGCTTCTCCTCCAGTCATCTTGAGCTCATTACACAAAACCTTTTGGATCGCCAGAGGGAGGAAAATTGCAAGAGAAGTAAGAAAAAATTGTAACTGGTGTAAGCGCTTTGATGCTAAACCATATTGCGCCCACCCGCTCCCCTTCCTGAATATAGATTCTTTGTATCCATTCCCTTTAAAGCTGTAGGTATTGATTTTGTTGGTCCCTTCATCACCATCGAAACAAGCAAAAGAGTTAACAATGAAAAAGTAATCCTATCCCCATCCCACAAGGTTTCAATCTGCGTTTTCTCCTGTCCACTAGTTAGAGCTGTCCACCTCATAGCAGTACAAGATCTTACAATTAAATCCTTTGTAGGGGCTTATGAAACCTTCTGCAATACACGGAATGTTTGCCCTGAAATCTTAGTATCTGACAATGCAGCCACATTTTGAGCTGCCTGGACAATGCTCCTAAAAGCACAGCAACAGCAATTACGAGTTAAATTCAAAAATGTTGAATGGCATTTTAATGCTAGCAGAGCTCCCTGGTGGGGAGGCTTTTATGAAAGACACATGAGCATGATAAAAGAATGCCTAGCGAGGTCATTCAGAGGACTAGCCTTTGATAATTGGAATGCTCTTCAATCGGTAGTGTCCCAAATCGAAAATATGATTAACAACAGACCACTAACCTATCTATACTCAGATCGCGAATCCCCCATGCCTATAACCCCTTCCATGTTCATAAATCCTCATCAAGGAGATTGGGAAGTTAACCCTTTTTTGTATGGCCCTGACCCATTAAAATTTCTTGGTATTACAGAAAACGATAGACTCTCAGAAAACGCAACAAGAAGACTCAAAATTGCTCAACGCCTTCGGAAATCCTTCTATGACGGCTATATCTCAAGATTGAGAAAATTCAACACCAAAACTGGAAAGGGGAACCCCCTAGAACCAAAGATCAATGAAATTGTACTCCTAAAACCCTCCATGATTAACGCAAATTCTCCTCTTCATAAGCTTAAATGGAAATTGGCTAAAATCATTAAAATCCATCATAGCAGAAGAGACAATGTCGTCAGAGCTGTGGACATTTTAACAACCCATAGACAGGGGGGGACAGGAGAACCCAAAGCCACAATTCTAAAAAATCAAGTTATACAAAACCTCATTCCATTGGAAACTGAAGTTCAACAAGGCAAAGAGGAACTTGTTCAAAAACTAGCCTCAATGAAATTAACTTCCTCTAAGTTTGAAACTACTAACTAACCTAACGGGGGGGGGGGAAATAAGGAAGATGAAACGCTTCTTAACTACCTTTGGTAGTCATTCTTAAGATAACAAAAATCCCAAGCAACGCCTACATGAAGGAGTGGTTCAATGAACCTGTATACACTCACCCAAGAGGGAGTGGACTGTGTTACATAGGGTCCAAAAGGACAAATTTTTGTAACAAAACAAAAAACTTTCAGGTGAAACAGTAAAACACATAAAATTTCTGTACACAGTATTTTATTACCACATAACAAATCGTACACTCATACATCAACACTCACTCAAACAAATCAGTAAGAACAAAACCATAAAAAACCCTCAGGAAATACCATTAGATTACACAAATCCGTCAGTTTAAATTACCTCTAACTTTCCCTCCACAGAAAACTCAACACCACCTGACCCAACAATCCAAAACCCAGCCAGAGTCTGAGTAATCACTAACTTTGGTACTGATGTATCTTTTACGCGCACTTGGGCACCCACAACAATTTTTACCTTATGCGTCTCTTTCAAACTAAATGAGGAAGAAGCTTCTCCATCCAATGATACATCCTGTTTGTAGCTCCCCTTGATGTATTCTAGCGAAAAACACTCATCTATCAGCGGCTTCTTGTACAATGAGTCGTCAATTCTGCAAGGATGCAAAAGAGTTTCAATTAGTTACAGTCAAACAAAAACTCAAATATTTAACTTACAACAAGAAGGGATCCACTGGAAGAATCCCATTGTCATCTCGGGGTAATGAGACATTTGGACTTCTGACGCATCCGATCTCTCCTCAATGACCAAAGTGGGTGTGAAGACACTTCGGTGAAATCCCATCCTGAGCAGTTCCATTGTCATTCCACCTTGGAGCTTCTCCTGGGCAAGTCCAGATCTTTGTCCATGCAGCAAGATCACTCTCATATGAGAGCCCAAGTTGTATCGCTACAACATGATCCCTTGCAAAGGCCAGATATGCCCGGAGTTGGAGATGACCAAACGCCCCCTTCAGTCCAGATGTCTTGACATATCGCCTTAGATACTCCAGTGGAGTTGGCTATGCCATCCATCCAAGTACTCCATTCCCATCCGTCTGAACTCTCCCAATCAGAGCAGCCATCCTCTCTCTTAACTTGTATTGAAGTTTGTACGCTACATTTAATCTAACACCTTCTAACACCATTCAATTCCCATCCTTATACATCAAAGGAAAAGATGGAAGCTCATCTGGAGCCATTCTTAACTGATCAGCAAACGACCATTTCCCTGGACGGGGGGGGGGGGGAAGCCCCAAGATAAAAAACTTTAGCCCCAAAGGCTCGAGAAAGATCATTTAAAAATTTGTACAGCTTTCTCATAAAACCAGTTGGTTCTAACTCCGTCACATGACTGGTCATCAGCCCAAGTCGACAAGCAGCATTTCGCATAAACAACTTTCCGTCCTTTGGACAGAAGAGTTTACTTGCAAACAATTTGTCAAGCAATTCTGGAAAAAACAAACATGCAAAGTAAAGAGGTCAACAGGGTTCTTACTCAAGTACAATCACTTCATTCCTCTCCTCACCATTAGACACGTCAACTTTAGCAGTATTGCGCAATTTCGGAATGACAAATCCAGTATTCACGACACGTTTTGGAGCCTCCGGCTCCTGAGGAGCAAGTGCCAATCTTTTTACACTTGTTGGTGCTGGAGATGCCGCACTGGGACTAGGTCTCTTTACTGCAGCTGCGGTTGATCCTCCACTTGGTGTCAATGGTCCAGATGCCGACTCAGTGGCTGCAGCGTAAGTCCTCGGGTGAATTGACATCCTTGCAGTCGTTGGAGCAGCAACACCCTTATGCTTGTCCGTAAATTTCTTGACGAGTGCTCCCATGGAGCCAATCCAAAGAGACACCTTTGTGGCCCCTTCACCAACCAAGACAGTCAGCAACTGATCTGAAATCAAAACGGAACAAGAGTGATATTAAACAACCGCTCAATATTAAAAACCGAGCATTTATTCAGTACACACCTTCCCTCTTCACCTCACAAAGAGGCCCTTCCTCCAACACCAAACTGGAAACTCCTTGCAGACGGACGGCCAAGGTAGCGAGATCAAGGACTGACCTCTGACGAACGCTACTCGTCAGCTGCACCGTGCTCAAATTTGCCTCCGTAGTAGCCAGAATGGCCAACTTCCGATTCAACTCCGACACCTTCTTCCTCTCAGCGAGCGTCTCCTCATACAACACCATCTCCGCCAAGTTGCCCTGTATCTTGGAGATCTGTTGTTTCTTCTTGTCCAATCGCTCCTGAAGCTTCTTAACTTGAGTCTCCAGACCATGCTTGGCGATCGTAGCAAGTGACTTTGACTTCACAACAGCCACCAGATCCAGAAGTTGTTCCCACTCCCCCTCCGACAATGTAGTTAACTCCGACAATCTGCTCACAAGGGACGTCGGCAGGGAAATTGATTTTGCCTCCACTGGAAAGGGCTCCTCAACCTCCATAGCGACATCTTTAAGATCACAAACCAGCATTAGAATCAATGAGAATTCAATCAATCTTAACGAGATCAAAACCCTACAAATTCATCTAATTCAGGTTCGGGCTCTTACCTTCAGTTGGCAACGCTTCATCAAGCAACAACTTTCCCTCAGAAATGATGGAATCGGACGAATTTTCATCTGCAATTACACAAAAGTGAAAAAATCTCTTCAAATGGAATTGTCCTTTAACGTGAAAATTCTCTTCAAATGGAATCGTCCTTTAGACGTGAAAAACTCTCTTCAAATGGAATCGTCCTTTAGACGTAAAAAATCTCTTCAAACTAAAAACATCCTTTAAGCGTAACTTTCTTTAATTAAAACAGCCTGTAAATGAAGCTCCTTTTACAGCTTTAAAAACCATCTTAAAACTTTTGAAAAACGACCAACTGTTAGAAATTAGCAATGGAACACTCACCTTGTTGAACTCCTGGATGTCCAGAGATCTCTGATGCAGACAAAGCCATCACGTTTCTCTTATTTTTTATTGAACTTAAAAAACTGAGTATCAAACTTGAGGTATTGAAAATTTTCACAAACGCACGAGATCTGAAATAAAAAGGCATTATTCTCGAATCCAATCAAGTCGTGAAAACAAAGAATCAACACAGCACTCATTCCACTACAAGATTTATTTGCTCTGAAATAGGGTGACCTTTGGTCACACAGACTCACAATTTCTGCGACAACAGAAAATTTTGGCACGGAAAGGTCTCGCAACCTCTGGTTGCACAGATTCTGCTATTTACTGAAAACGATGGAAAGTTAGCAACCTCTGGTTGCACAGATTCTACCCTAACACAAGGGGGAGCGTTACAACTACTTTTTTAAGGTCCAGGCAATGGATTTGGGTCTTTTAACACAAGACCACTACTCCTTGGACTTTTGACCTCCAACTGGGGAGGATACGCGACACTAGACTATCTGTCAAAACAACAGATAAGTCTCAAAAGGGAAAAGTTTGACCTTTGGTCGAAAAGACTCACAACTTTCTATCACGTACGATGAAACAAAAGCGCACTCAAGAGAATTAAAACAAGGGGATTAAAAACTGAGTTACCGGAATCAAGAATTATTCAAATTTTGCAACCAACCGAGCTCGCAACAAATTCACTGCACCGACAAAGGACACCAATCCGCATCACGCTTCACTGACCTTATTGAGTATCTCTTTTTTGCACTTCGAGATCTGAGACTGGCCAGCTCAGGTCTCAAACTCTTAACAGTCCTTTCAAACCTATTTTACAATCTTTTTCTAATTCAAGGATTTTATACCTAGAAAACCGAATCCAGGTCTCTGCTCAGCCAAACTATGTAACAGAAGCTCGAAATTTTGCGTTTATATTCATCTCGCCAAGCAGACATGATGCACCGAACCGGTACACTACGTCATCATCATCAATGGCGACTCATCTACACAAAGACACACCCCCGCCTTTCCTCAGCAACTGCCAATACCAGGAAACGCCTCAAAAAACAAGTTACCAGCAGCTGCAAGAAGACGAGAATTTATGACTTTGCGCTACCTCCAAAACTTCTAAGCTTTACGACCGGATTTTTTGACGCGTTTTTTCCGTCACGAATGTTTATTACCCTCACTTACTGAGAATCGGCTCTACCTTCTATAGAATTGCGCGACAACCCTTTGTTTCTTCAGAACTCATACTCTCCTCATAAACAAAGGGGGGGTATTGTCGCGAATTTTCTGAGGCACTTCTGCAGAACCAAGCATATCAAATTTAATCGCCAGCCTCGAGCTGACGGAAAGTAATTTTTCATGTCACTCTTCTCAACGTTTTGAACTTAATCTTCAAAGAGAAAACGCCAAACGGCGCCTTTAGAATTGAAAGTCATAAACAGAGACGAGTTTCGGCAATTTGCCAAAACTCATCCTTGGATCCTTCCGTGAGAATTGGGTTACTCACCCATTCTCACAAGAACCAAAAAAACTGACCTTTAGTCCTTGAAATCTAAAGTTTAAACGTTGAATACCAGTAACTGTACCCCAACGCAGCGGAAGCTGTAATCAAACCCAAAAATCTCTGTGGAAAACTTCCACAAGAAACCCTTTTTTCCTGAGGAAATGTCTCAGGATTTTGAGTCACTGTCTCTCAAACCATCGTACTGTGCGGAACATACAAAGTACTGGCAAACTTATTGAAACTGTTGAAAAACTTGTGAACCTTGTGAATACAACTCTTTTAAAAATAGGGTGTTCTCAAGCACCCTGGTTGCAGCCCAACTGATTCCTGTGTTATAATTTTTCTTTCCTTCGTGTACAATATTCTACATTTAAGTCTTTGTGACACATGATCCATTTGCTTTCGCCACACATTTTAATTTATTTTAAAAAATCCCCACTCAATTTTGTTGCATACAATTTTCTGCCATTACTGAGACCAGATTATTTAGATTACTTAGAGGATAATTAAAGGTTATTTGGTTCCAATGTGAAATAAAGTGTTTGAGGAATCTTCAAATTGTTTATCTTTCAGACAGTAAATTTGGACCTGGAGAAATTTGGAAAATGTTGAGAAGAGCTGCATAAATCACATTATNGCGGACGCGTCTCGGACGCATCCCATTTGGACGCGTCCAACTAGAGTCCCATGCGGACGTGTCCTCTTTACTGTCCGCAGTGGGGTAAACTGGCCACTGACTGGTACGCATACAAACAAGGTTGAAATGGACCCGTCCTTGATGCGTCTGGGGACTCGAAAAGGTTTTCCTGGGTACCCAATGGAATTCATTTAATAAGTTGATCAATATGAGTTACAGCAATTAAAAATATTCCCCTCCACAAACTACCATAATTGTAGAAATATTTTACATTGGCCAGTCAATTTGAATAGAATTTGTGGCATGGAATGCTGCTCATAACAAAGGTGTACTACTTTGTGCAGCCAGCCCCTGTAATTTTTAAAAATTCTATTCAAAAGAGGTCTAACTACTTGTGCATCCAAAAGACTTCCAAATTCCCTCCAAAACACATCCATACTCACTCAAAAACACATCCAAATTCCCTCCAAAATTATTCCCAATTCCCTCCAAAGTTATTCCCAATTCCCTCCAACTTGAATCCAAAGTTCCTCCAACTTGACTCCAAAGTCCCTCCAAAACAAATCCAAATTTGCTCCAAAAGTATCCCAAGTCCCTCTGAAAATGCTCCACAAGTTACAACAAAAATTGCAAAACTTTTCACATTCCTCCTATGATTCAAAAAATGTTTTATAGTTTTTCTTGTAACTTGGTCAATTTTTGAGCTTTTGCTGTGGGCTGCCTGGTTACAGGCCTTTCAGTCCTCATTTCTGAGAGTGGAAAAGGTCAGAGAAGATTTTCGAATTTTCTTAAAAGGTTTCGAAGAGTATTTTCAGTTTTTTAGTAAGTATTTCTCACCCAAATCTTTCAATGATTTACAGGAATCTTTCAAAGAATAATTTTCAGAAAATAAGACTGAAGTTATTTCACAATACAAAGGAGATCAGAGTTTTGTATACTCACAAGAAAAAACAGTTTTTAGCCAAGTTTTGGTGCCACTTAGACAAGGATGATACACAGACAAGGTTTTTCAACACAGAGAAGGTTTTCTGAATGCTCAGATAATTTTATTAAAAGAAACTTGGGATTTTTCAAGTATATTCACAGTGTTTTTAGAAAATCCCTTCTTCAAATTTTTACAGGAATTCAGAAAGGACACCCAATTGATTTTTAGCACAGAAAATTGTCTTATGTGCACAGGTATTTTATTCACAGGCTTAGGTAAAGTTTTTTAGCAGTGGAAGTCTTTCAAGGATTTTTTGAACTCAAATTCAGTAAGCTTTCTCAAGAAAAAAGTCTTAGAAGTTCCGTTGATCAGAACCATGCTCTGCTACCACTTTTTTGTAAGGTTTTACTTCTGAGATGAATTTTATCAAGCCTTACACCTTGAATGTCTTATTGAATTTACAGCAGAGTCTCAGGAGATAAAATTTGGATCGATTGAATAAAACAAGGTAATTGGTTGGGCGCAAACCAACCGGGATTCCTCCCTACTAATGCAGACCTTTCTTTTTAGAACAAACAGTACAGGGTGTTAAAAATGGCACAAAAGACACAGTACACAATAAACAGTAAACGGTTTCACATACACACACACTCAGTCACAAATTATGGCGAGTATTCTCAAAGTCTTTGGTATAAAAGTTTTCCAGTGATGGAAAAAGTAAAGAGAGGAGGATCTCAGGTCAGATTTGGGGAATCCTTTTGGTCCAAATATTTCCAGTGATGGAAAAAATAAAGCAGGGTCTCAATCACTCAGAAAAACAGGGTACAAATGAAATCAACAAAGGACAGTGGAGGGGCTTGAGGAGAATTCCCAAATTTCCTCAGAGTTCTTTTTCAGATATTTCCTACATCCGCAAATGCGTCCCGAAGTTTTCTCAGAGTCCAAAGATTTTCTCGAATTTTAGTCAAGTCCAAAAATTCCGAAATTGCGTCTGCAAAAATAGCTCAGTGACTCTCAGGATTTGACTGACTGACTTGCACAAAATGTGCAGGGGTTTTATGCAATTCTCACTCCTGTTTTTGGCGCGATTTTTTCCCCAGGTATAGACGAGGTTTTTGAACTCTGTACAAAAATGCCAGATGTTGGCAGCTGGTAACGAATTTTTTGAGAGTGCTGTTTTTCGGACTTTTCGACATGTTTTTCCCAACATGTTTTTCCCAAAAACAGGGCAGTTTTAGTTTTAGTGTGCTGTGGGAATTGTTGACAGTAAAATAATATCACAGGAGATAGATTTCTTGAAACGCTTTTCCAGGGGTTTTGACAGCTTGATGCTGTCTTGTTTTTTGGAAGACAAATTGTTTTTAGCAAAAGAAAAAGGGGGGATGAGTCTTGGGGTGCGCCGCCAGCAGCTGGTCATAATTTTTGCGCTTCTTTTGGGGGGTTGAAATGACCCCAGTTTCGTCAAAAAGATAAATTAAGTTCCTCTCGCTGAAAGAAGGCACCGACTTTCGTCGTCTTGCCAATTCTTTTTGTCTCTAGGATCTGCGAGTCATTCTTTCTTTTCTTGGCAATTTCGGTTTTGCCGATTTGTTTCCCTCTTTTGTTTGAAGACACCCCAGTTTTGGGGAGATTTTCTTATCTCTCGTTTGTTTTGGTGCATCTCTAGATGCACCAATTAAATTACATTTTGGTTTTTGTTTTGGTGCCCTGTTTCAAAGCAGGGCCGCGGAAAATTCCGCACAAAATCCCCCCTGCATCCTTGGATGACCCCCTTTCAAGGGGGGGTTCATTCAAGGCGTCGCAAAAATAAAAAGGCTGTGAATTTTCCGAAACAATTGCAGTTCAAACTTGGAGATCGCTGAAGAAGAAGATCCTGGAGTCGGAAGTCGGATGAGTTTTGTTTGTCCAAATTTTTATTCTGGTGATTTTCATGCTGAGGCTTGAACTCTGTTTGGAAAGAAGTGCTTGGTTAGGAAAAAAGTTTTCGTTGAGTTTTTGCTGAGTGTCAAGGCGGGGTAGCTAATCCCGCCTGACTCGTTTGCTTCAGTAATTTTTTGTTGGGCCACACTTGGCAAAAAAAGAGTTTTGTGTGTTTGTAGGGTCAGGTACTTTTGACCATTATTTCCAGCAGGGTCAGGTGCCTTTTGACCGTAGAATTCTAAAGAGGGAGAGATAGGTCAGTCCTTCTTTAGGCCAAGTACTTCTGGCTGTTGAAAAATTCCTTGCTTTAGTGAGTGTTCCGGGTTGCTGAGTCCTTTACTCGTATGTCAGGTTTTTCACTCGGTCGGTAATATTTGTATTTCATTTTTGGTAATTGTCTCTCTCTGGCAGGTCGTTCTCTTCGACAGGGCGAAAGTGTCCCTTAGTTTAGTACCCAGTATTAGGTTTTTAATTGAAAAGTTTCCACTTCAGTGCTTTTGCGTCTGATTAGTTCTCTTCAGAGTAACAGTAACTTGCTTCTTGATTGTTAGAAAAACTTTCCCTTCCTTTTCTTGACAATAGTTGGTGGGTTTTCTCAAAGATGATTTTGGCACTTGCTTGGTTGTCGAAGGGCAATCCCTTGGATTTTGGCAGGGGAATCCCGTTTGACGATCTTGTGATTGTCAAGATTGCCTTGAGATTTTTTGAATTTTCTTCCAACGGCCATTTGTTTTGCCAAAACTGGCAACGGAAAAATTTTTGAAGGTTGTGAGCCAAACCTGGCAGATCATTTTCTTTGATATAGGCTTTTGTTCGAGGGTCAGGATCTTTTTTGTTTTAACCACAGTTGGTGAATTTGAAGATTTTTTTTTTTGGACAAATGCGTGATTGTTGAAAGGTGATCCCTTGAGTTTTAATACGGGGAAACCTGTTCGTCGATCATGTGGCTGCTCATGATTGCGTCAGAACTTAACAGTGAGTGTCAAAAAAGTGAAATTTCTCTTTTGGTGGGTGGGTGGATGTCGGAGTAAGGGTCCTTGATTTAAATGAGGTCCCTTGTTCTGACGGCCATTCGTTGAGCCAAAACTGGCAACGGGAAAAATTCTGACAGTTGTTAGCCAATTCTGGCAGGAGCATTTTTTGGTGGATAATTTTTTTGTACCACAATTGGTAACTGGACGTGGTTACCGGGAGAGTTATCCTTGTTTTTAAGTGAGGACACTTGCCGCGGTGATCATGTCTTATATCAAAGAAGGACGTCTACAGAACCTTTTAGTGTGCCAACTTTGGCTGAAACGGAATTTTGCATGATTGCTGTGGGATTGGATCTCGGTTTGAAATGAGTCCATCTCCACGTCGATTGTGTGAAGTACCCATGGTCAGCAGCAGATCTCAAAAGTTGGTTACCTTTGATTTTGGTTTATGTGCGGTCGTCAGAGGGGAAATCCTTGGGCTAAATGAGGATATCCACCATGACGATCTCGTTTAGTGCCAAAACTGGCCGCGAGGAGGTTGATGTTTGGATCCTTTTGGTGTTTGTCTGGTTGTTGGGGGGGTTTTATCCTGAGTCCTTCAAATTGCTGCATCACCCTGATAACCAGATATAATGCCAAGTTTGGCCACAAAATTTTCACAACTCTAGCAGAAAAGCTTGGTTTTGTTTCCCTTTTTGAAGGTGATCTCAATTTGAGGGGTGGTCTGTATCTCAGTTAGAGATGAGAGGTTTTTAGACTTGCCTATGATTTCCGACTGGGGTATTGATAGCCTCTTCAGTTCGTCAGTTCCCCCTTTTTTGTTTTAGTGTGCCACATTTGGCAGAGGTAGTTTTTGATTGGAGGCTCCTTTTCTGAGGAATAACTTTTTAGAGACTCAGTTGGAAATCAGGAGGTTTCATTAGTTTCTTTTGATTTCTGGCTGGGAATCTAGAAGTATTCTGCAGCAGCCACCTTTGAAAATTTTGATTATCCCCTTTTTTCAAAGGAACCTTTTTGGTTTCCTATAGTTACCTCATGCAGAGTTTTTTCTTCCCCTTTCAACAGAGCTTTGTTTGAAAAGGAGAGTTATCTCAGAGACATTTTTGTGTTTGGGCAAGAAGAGAAAAAACAGACTTTGTTAAGAAAAAATGTCTGATTCAGATAAAATCCAAGAGCCCTTTAATTTGGAGGAGCCAAATGAATCATATAGTGAGGCTCAGGGGGATCAAGATGGAGAAGCTGATCTCCCTATTTTGGTTGAGGATTCTGATTGAAGGGGTTTGGAGGAATGCAGAGAGGTCATAGTGGAACTTCATGACAAGGAGGAGCAACAGATGCTTCAAGTTGAATCTACTATTAGGCGTCAGATGGAAAGGCACTCAGGAGTTTTTCAAAGTGCTCTGAGTGGGATTCCTCAAATTTTTCTGGCCAAAGGAATAGGATTTACATCCAGTACTTTAAGTATGATCATAAGATTTCAAAAACCTTGAGGGTTATTAAAATGATTTTCTGATTTTTCTGGTATTAGGGCTTCCAGCTGGGGATCTCCAAATCTGGAGTGTTGGGGATACCAAGATCTTTTCAGGCTTGGTGGAAGCAATCCAAGAGTACTGGATGGAAGATGCTCAGTATGCTGCTACCCAGCGACGAAATAAACAGGCAGTTGTGGACTTATTGAAGCAAATCCGAGCCCCAGACAATCTGGCCCAAGGGGGCAGTAAATGTCCTTGTGTTTCAGAGGGGAGTTCTGGGAGTGGTTCATCTTTGGCTCTGGACAGTCTTACCAAGAAGGTTAAAACTAGGGGTGGATTGCCTGTTCAGGTCGCAAGTGCCCAGGCCAATAAAGAGTTTAAGCAGGGATTCTTTAGGGCTGACTTAGATGAGGATCTGGATGACTTAATGAGCCCATGTGAGTTTTTGGTTTTTAAAAGAGTCCCATATTTGGGAGAAAAATGTTTCTGACAAATTTTCTTCCTTTTTCTTGACCAGGGAATGAGCGTCATCCCTTCAGGAGCAGTCTGTTCAAGCCTGAGGATCCCATGTCCTACAAGAAAAAAGTCTTTAGACGTTTTGGGCTGAAAGTCAGCAAGCTGGATCAGGATGCAAAGTACTTTCTTCCAGTGCCAGGTTGTGTTGTTCAAGATTACAATTATGGAAGCCCTCAAAATCATTACAATCAAGGGACCAAGCTCAAGAATTCTGGGAAGGGGCCTTGTGTCTTGCTCCTTGGGACTTCTCTAACAGTTCCCTGGCGATTGACTGATGGACGCAGGACTTTTTGCGATAATATCAGGCCTGAAAAGGCAAATACCAGAGCTGTATTTGATTTTGAACACCTGCTTGCAGGTCGTGAAATTGAGGTGTTTCAGGTAAAAAGTTTTTAGGTTTCTTAAAAAACAAGGTTATAATCAATTCTTTATTTTGCTTTTCAGTACTCTTTGAGTGGCTGGGCTGCCTTGGTTGGATCTGATCAAGTGATCTCTAGAGGAGATGCGCAACCGCGTTTATGTTGATCTGCACCTGGATACTTCTTTTCGTTTTACTCATGTTTTTGTGCGTGTAGGCACTAATGATTTAAAGAATCTTGCTGAGCCTGATGATACCAGGCGCTATCCCAACTTTGGGCATTTTTTGAAAGCCCTTTATGGGTATTTTGATGAGCTTTCTAGGGCTTTTGATTTGCCAGTTTTGGCTTTGGGGGCATCAGCGCCTCCGGCTTTGGGTCAAGGGTGTACCACTTACTTGACAGAGGAAATGGATTTAGATTTGCAGAGGGTTCCTTTAATTCCATTAAGGTGTAATGGGGTTACTATTTTAAGTCAGAGAAGCAGAGAAAGTGCAGGTCATGCTTTTCAAATGGCCTTATACACTGGATTGAGGACCAAAATTGGTCAAAAGCAAGGATCCTCTGGGAAGGGTTGGTGGGCGGTTCCTACCCCAGTGCGGCATTTGGCTGCATTTGATAGGTCGGAAAGGACAAAACTTTCTTTTGGTCACATTCATACAAGGGCTTATTTGTTTTTTGCCCAGCTTCATGCTGCAGCCATCTGTTTTGGATTGGAGTGGACCTAGTTCATGGGCAAGACTTGGGGGGCTTTTGCCTGTGGAGGCAATTGTCCTTATTGGCTTGAAAGTGAAAAAGGGGCTCCAGGGGTCCCCCCAGGCCTGCCTCATTTACATTATACTGATCATGGCCCTGAGGATTGTTCAAATAATGGTCCTTTTCATATCAACCCAGCCGTCATTGGTACAAGAGGAGATCCATTCAGACAGTGAGTTTTTACAAAAAACCAGGGTTTTGAATTCAGTTTCTACAATGTTTTATTTTTATTCTTTCAGGATGGATCATGTTCTGAGCCAAAAAATGTACCTGGAGGTATTTTCAGCTGAGTTTCTTGGATCGGACCACAGGAAGGCTTCTTCAGGAAGATTCGGAGTGGGAACAGCTGTCAGGATTGGGACATCATCTCAGAAGAAATTTATCATCTTGAAAGTGGGAGATATTGCTTGGGTTGTACGAGAGGGAGGACTCAATTATGCAGACATAAAGGCTCTTTCGAGGTTTTCTTAAGTTTGTACTGCAAGAGGCAATGTTTGTTGAATTTCTGTTGAAACGTTTTCTTTTTGGTTGAAGGGTTTTTTTCTTTTGTAATCATGTTTTGAAAAACCTTTTGTACAATAAAATTTTGGTTGAACTTCAATCATTTGTCTTCTTGTTTTTTGCTCACAAAGATTCCAAAACTGGACAAAAACTTCTTTTTGGTCTCTTCTGAATCAGCCTCCAAAGGCACCAAATTTTGAACAGATTGGTTTGTAAGTAGAAATTTCACACAGGACCCATCAGGGTTGACTCAAGTAGTTTCTACATCAACAGACCTTATCCTCCCATCTCTGGGACTTGTATGTAAGGTAGTAATTCTAGCTAACCTCCACTTGAATTTTTTCATAGGAGAGTTACTTTTAAAGGAGTCCCTTTTTAGGAACACAATTTGGCCTTCTTTAGGTTGTAAGTCAGTGCCAGAACCTCTTTGAACAGGGAATTGTCTTAATTCTCTCAGATAAGTATCTGAGAAGAAGCTCCATATGTTTTTCATGAGTTTTATGCGGTATTTGGCCGCATTTCCTAATCCAGTTTTGGATCCCTCAAGGAATTGTACTGGGGGAGGCCCAAATAACAAGGGGTTAAAATTGGGATCACCCTGATGAGGGTTTATAAACATTGAAGGGGTAATAGGCATAGGATCTTCTCTGTTGTCAGAGATATAAGTTAAGGGTCTAGAATTGATTAATCTCTCAATGTAAGACAATGCTGCCATGAGAGAATCAGGACTTTTATAAGGAAGTCCTTTAAAGATTCTAGCTAAGCGGTCCTTGATCAATCTCATCATTCTCTCATAAAATCCTCCCCACCAAGGGGCTCTAGAGGCATTAAAGTGCCATTGGATTCCTCTTAGTCTGCTCTCAATCAAATGATTTCTGGCTCTTAGTATCAGAGGCCATGCTGCTTTAAAAGTGGCAGCATTATCAGAAATGAGAATAGAGGGTTGGACATCTCTTTTATTACAGAAAGTCTCAAACACATCCACAAATGATTTGATTGACAAATCCATAACAGATTCCAAGTGAATGGCTCTTGTTATAGCACAAGAGAAAACGCAAATAGAAAACCTAACTCTGTCAGGAGTTTTAAAGGGTCCAACAAAGTCAATTCCAGTGGCTGCAAAAGGAACTACACCCTCATACCTGAAGTCAGGAAGAGGTGCACAAGGAGGCATAAAAGGCTTAGCATCGAATCTTCTACACCAAGTGCAGTTTTTTCTGATATCTTTGGACAGGTTTCTGGCTCTTTTAATCCAAAAGGTTTTTCCTACAAAAGTTAGTAAGGCATTGGGTGAAGCGTGACCCAAGTCTTCATGAAAGGTTTTCAGGAGAGATTTAACAAAGTTCAAAGGGTCATTCTTCTGAGGAGAAGGCAGGTATATTAGTGCTGCCGTGGCAAGGTTTCCCCTGTGAGATTTGTAGGTTTTATCTCTGGCCTGTCGGCTGAGAGAGAGAATTAATCCCAGTCTCTCATTCCAAACCAAATCTGGTTTTCTTTCCACAACTTCTCCATTTCTTAGAGCGCACCATTCTTCTGGAGACTTGAGTCTCTGAACAGTTCTGAAGGTNGTTAAAATTGGGATCACCCTGATGAGGGTTTATAAACATTGAAGGGGTAAAAGGCATAGGATCTTCCCTGTCATCAGAGATATAAGTTAAGGGTCTAGAATTGATTAATCTCTCAATGTAAGACAATGCTGCCATGAGAGAGTTTGGACTTTTATAAGGAAGTCCTTTAAAGATTCTAGCTAAGCGGTCCTTGATCAGTCTCATCATTCTCTCATAAAATCCTCCCCACCAGGGGGCTCTAGAGGCATTAAAGTGCCATTGGATTCCTCTTAGTCTGCTCTCAATTAAATGATTTCTGGCTCTTAGTATCAGAGGCCACACTGCTTTAAAAGTGGCAGCATTATCAGAGATGAGAATAGAGGGTTGGACATCTCTTTTATTACAGAAAGTCTCAAACACATCCACAAATGATTTGATTGACAAATCCATAACAGGTTCCAAGTGAATGGCTCTTGTTATAGAGCAAGAGAAAACACAAATAGAAAACTTAACTCTGTCAGGAGTTTTAAAGGGTCCAACAAAGTCAGTTCCAGTGGCTGCAAAAGGAACTACACCCTCATACCTAAAGTCAGGAAGAGGTTCACAAGGAGGCATAAAAGGCTTAGCATCAAATCTTCTACACCAAGTGCAGTTTTTTCTGATATCTTTGGCCAGGTTTCTGGCTCTTTTAATCCAAAAGGTTTTTTCTACAAAAGTTAGTAAGGCATTGGGTGAAGCGTGACCCAAGTCTTCATGAAAGGTTCTCAGGAGAGATTTAACAAAGTTCAAAGGGTCATTCTTCTTAGGAGAAGGCAGGTATATTAGTGCTGCCCTGGCAAGGTTTCCCCTCTGAGATTTGTAGGTTTTATCTCTGGCCTGTTGGCTGACAGAGAGAATTAATCCCAGTCTCTCATTCCAAACCAAATCTGGTTTTCTTTCCACAACTTCTCCATTTCTTAGAGCGCACCATTCTTCTGGAGACTTGAGTCTCTGAACAGTTCTGAAGGTTGGCTGAAAGAGAGAATTAATCCCAGTCTCTCATTCCAAACCGAATCTGGTTTTCTTTCCACAACTTCTCCATTTCTTAGAGCGCACCATTCTTCTGGAGACTTGAGTCTCTGAACAGTTCTGAAGGTTTCAACAATGCCTTCATACAATTCGCGAGGAGCAAGACTGCTCAAAAACCCAGTGCCTTTCTTAAAAAGTCCATCAGACTCAGATGAAAAAGGTTTTCCAATTTTGGCTTTGTCTAAGGACACTCCTTTCCTGACTCTGGCTCTGTGTCTGAAAAATTCTTTGATTTTTAACCAGGTTTTGGTTCTGATGATGGTTTTACTCCATAGTAGACTATAAGGTCATATCTGAAAAAGTTCATATTCAAGTCGAAGTCGTCTCTGATGGCCAAAATGAGACCAATGTCTCTAAGGATAAAGATACCAAACAAAACCGGTAAGACAACCTATTCCGAGCCATTTAGGCCCTTTCCACCAAATGGAGTCAGGAGTGAGATCTTCAAGTTTAATCCCCTTGGTTTTACTCTGGTTACAGAGATTCCTATTTCTATGGTTTGTTTTGGCCATTCTGTTGGATAAGGCAGCCATTTAGGCCCTTTCCACCAAATGGAGTCAGGAGTGAGATCTTCAAGTTTAATCCCCCGTGATGCCAGGTCAGCAGGATTATCAACACCTGGGGTGTGTTTCCATCTGGAAGGGAGGGATCCCCCCAGGATGGTCTCAATTCTTGTTCTTATGTAGGCACAGATTGAATCTTTCCTGATTTAATCCATCTTAGTACAACTTCTGAATCAGTCCAGAAATGGACACAGTTTATTTTGATGTCCATTGACTTCATGGTTTCTAGGACAAGTCTAAGGCCTAAGCAGGCAGCAGACAATTCCAGTCTGTTTACTCAAAATTTCTCATTGGATTCTCCATCACAGTTTTCCCTTTGTTTGGATGGAATTAGCTTGGATTTTCCCCTGATCAGGGTTACTTGGTCTCCACAAACAAGGTAGATTGCTGCTCCAAGAGCCAGACCACTGGCATCAGTAAAGACATGTAGCTCTCTTTTCAGAGTTGGGTCCAGAGGAAGGTGTCTGTCAATTGGGATCTGATTTAGTTTGGCAGCTGACTCAGCAATGACTTTCCACTTTTGAGTTTCATCTAAGGATAGTTTAGAATCCCAAGCAGCTTTAGGATTTTGATCATTGAAAGTTTGAAATAATAGTTTAGCTAGGGATACAAAGGGAGTTGCCCAACCCATCAGATCATATATCCCTGCAATAATTCCTGCAATTTGTCTTTTAGTAATTCTTTTCAGATTGACAAACTCAGTTACTTTATCAGCGCAGGCTGAGAAGGTATCCGTTTCAGGGCAATAAGAAAGTCCCAAGAGTTTGTAGGCCTGTTGGGCTGTCATGTTTTCTATCTTTTCAGGGTGAGCTCTGAATTTATCCAAAATGAGGCCCCCCTGCTTCAAGATATTTGTCACTTTCTTTAATTTGATTTTGACTTCCTCAAGAGTCTGTCCAAAAATGACTACATCATCTACATAAGTATTTTCTTCCAGTTCTTGAAGTTCAGTGTCAGAAATGGTCCCATCTTTGTGGGCTGTCCTATAGAGAAATCTAATACTGGCATTTAACACAAATGGTGTGCAGCTTATCCACCAAGGGAGTCTCAGAAATCTGAAGAACCTGGTTATAATTGTGAGGAATGAAGATAAATTTCACTTATAAATTAGTAGAAATAAAACACCTCAATCAGCCGAGCTGCGGCCGGGGTGAATTACACCCTAGTTTAATGTTGGTATATTTCAGAGATAGAAAAAAGTATAAGTCCGAATTTTCCGAATAAAACACAAGTCCAAAAATTGCCGCAGAATATTGCCAAGAACACAACAACCGATGTTGTCAGCACAAATCGCACACTTCGAATGTCGGGTTTGGATTCAATTTAGTAACCAAGAAAACTTTTACAGAAGGTCATTTAGAGATGACCTTTCATAGATAAAACAGGAAGGGCAGAAATGAATTGACCTTGGAGGTCATAGAGGAATGTCTCCTTGAGGAGAAGGCTGAGAGTTTCAGCAACCTCGGGTTCCCACAAGATTAACGGGAGGATGAGTTTGGCGCCAGCCAAACTCATCCTCCAATTCTAATAAATTTCGCGACATAAACCCCCCCCCCTTTGTTTTTGAGAAAGAGATGTAGATTTTTTGAAGAAACAAAGAACACCTTCTGAGAAAGAAATCCAAAGCACCAAAACAAAAGGAGCGGATATTTAAACGAGAGGAAATTATGAGGAAAACACAGTCATAAATCGCAACGGGGAAGTAAGAGACGTTGGAGTCATTCTCCCTCCGAAAAAAGTGTTTTCTTGAAAGTGCAGCTGTCGAGTGTTTTTCTTTTTTTGTGTTTGCCTTTGTGATGAAGGCGTGTCGCTCCTTGTGAACCAGGGGAGGGGATCCATGTGGTTTTGTGGCTCCTGCCCTGACTCACTCATGAGTTGCTTCCTGTTGTCATCGGAGATTGGTTGGTTTTTTCGTTCCGTGTTGCGAATATTTGTTCTCTTCCCCTTTTTTGACATGAATGAAACAGTGATTAGAGTTCTAGAATTAGGTTATTCTTGATTAAAAAGTGAGCTGGCCAGGCTCAAAAGATAAAAAGGTTTGCAATACTTCCTCGTCAACGTTCGAATAGCAGTGTCGCAGTTCTTCAGGTCTGTTTCCTCGTGGGCTAGCTTTCTTGATAGTTTTTAACCCATAGGTTTTTTCCCTTTTTTGATGTTTGGCCACCAAACCACCAAAGAACCATAGATAGTACGCAATAGAGTGTAACCGGTCTTTTTATATTCCGATCCGTTAGATTCGCTACGGAATTTTCCTCCACCCATTGAGAGTGATAGTTTTTCTTTCTTTAATTGGTTTTAAAGAAGAAAGAGATCCATATTTCCATTCCGAGTTGAATTAGATTATAGATTCCGTACCGCTGGGGTTTTTGTTCCCGCAGTTTTCAATTCTCAGATAGTTATTTCCGTCCATAGATTTTCAACCGTGATTTTCCGACAGAATGTCTGTAAGTGAAATTCCATCAAGTAGAGTTTTTCATCCGCCAAATTTTGTTGTTCTCAACCGTATTTATCCTATAGGATTTATCAAAGAATCGGGTTTCTGAACTGATAATTTCCGCCAGAATAGGACTCAATCCAAATAGTATGCTCAATCGAGGTTGTTTCTTCTGAGTGTTCGAATTTTAGTGCAGAATTAAGCTGATGCTCATCTGATGAGATCGATTTTCGTTTTCAGATTGATTCTTGAAATTCTTGTGTGAATTGTTGTTGAAAGAATGGCGGGAGTCTCTTCATCTCAGGAAGGTAAGTTTTGTCAGAAAGATGACAAAGTTTTTCTCGAAGTTTTCATTTTATTTGTTTTTGAAATATTTTTCAGTTGACAAAGTGTCCAAACCCAACTCGAGTGCTGATCTAGACGACGAGCCAATATTAATCATTGATGAGGAGGAAGGGGTTATGGATGCAGTCGAACCATTCCCAGCACAGATCAATCTCCCCTTCTCATTGGGGGAAAGAGCAAAGGAACTAGAAGAACTCGGTCAACAGGAATGGGAACAACTACTCGATTTGGCAAAGATTGTGAAAAATTGTTCAATCGTCGAAATTGCGTAAATTTGGACTGGAAGCCGAAGTTAAACAAGTGGAGGAGAAGTCTACAAGAAAGCAAGCTTGTTTGGAAGTATTACGTTCCGAGGTTCATGATTTGGAAGAACGCCAAAACAATATGGAGAAAAAACGGAAGGTAGCTGATCTGAACAGAGTTATGGCCTCGTTAGCTTCAAAAGAGGCTGACGTGAGTCATTTGGAGTTTTTAAATGCCATGAGGAGACGGGTCTCTGGTGATTTGGCTATGACGTTATTATGACTTCAGGGCCTCAGTCACCTCTGGTTTGAGGAAGGAGCTGGGTGTCAAGTTACTCGAGAAGGTACGCAAAAACAAAAAAAAGTGTTTCTTAAGTCTTTGAGTTACAATCTTCCCTTTTGTCAAAATGTTTCAGAGAACCTGATCACTCTTCATCTTGGAAGCGGAGGATCTCAAGTGGTGATTTGAATTGGATCTTCTAATTCATTAATGGATGCCTTTGTGGATGAAAATCGATCTCCTCGAGTTCGAGCTCCCCCTGGATTGGATCTTTCCTCCAATGGTCAACCCAGTACTCCATCCGCGTCATCTCAACTGGCTTCATCATAGAATTCTTCCGCCTGGACTTCTTGACCTATAGGTCCCTCTGGTTTGAGCAGAGCAGCTCTTCTTTCGACTCCACGGATTGTTTCGTATGCTGCAGCAGTTTTGTCGTCGATTTCATCATCCTCCTCTTCACCGCCAATTATGATGGATACAACAAAGGGTCAAAGTGCTCCTTTAGGAGTAAAAGTTTGTCCAAATCCAAAATATTTAGTTGGAGGCTTGACTGATGGTGAGAAATAATGACCGAGATTTTTATCTGACAAATTATTATTCAATTTTTCAAAATTCTGTGTTTTTCAGACAATCTGAGGAAGTTGATGGATTCGAAGCAGTTCCCACCAAAAAATGGTGTGGAGTATCAAAGAAATGTGGCTGCTTGGTTGGGACTAACAAATGATCATCTGGAGCGTCTGGATTCAGTGCAGTTACCTATTCCTGGCTGCATTATTCAGGATTGGAAGTACAACAGTCCGATATTTCCATATTTGGGTCCAATGCAGGAGAATGGTACTTTACCCCAAGTACTTTTATTGAGTTCGTCTCTCCTGTCTTATATACAAATGGCGGAATTTGGAAAGGTTTTTGCGTCCCACGTGAGAACTGAAAAGTGTACTGAAAAACCGGTATTTGACTTTTCCTATTTGATGGCAGATTTGCCCCTTTCTCTTTATCAGGTGAGAGATCAACAATGTTTGGTATTAGATATTGAGATTGATTTGAAAAATTATTCTCTTATTGTTTCAGTACTCCGTCAGCGGACTTTCATTTGGATTTGGAAACTACATTTCTCCTGAGGATTTACAAAAAAATATCTACCGGGATCTCCTATCTCAGTCCCAACTTTCAATTTTCGCAGCTGTTTGTCCAAATTGGGACCAATGACATAAAGGAGATCGTCAGGAAGACAGAACATTTTGTGATCAACGATTTCAATGATTTCATGAAGAGACTGAGCAGTTTTTTATCTTGTCTTGCCAGAGTCTTTGGAGCTACGGTGTATTATGTGGGCGCATCCGTGCCCCCCCCCCCCAGCCCAAAGAATGGATTTTTGGCTTATTTAAGCGGGA